>CAUYQG010248622.1:0-18814 GCA_963574415.1 Tarsius wallacei
AAGATACACAATTTAAAAAAAAGAAAAAGAAAAAGCCAGTGTCACAATTGGTCCTGAAGAAATTCAAAAGATTATTAAAGATGTGGGGTAAAATTCAGGGTTAGGTATACAAACACTGATCATGTAGGTACCCTTGTTGATGAGATATGCCCCTCCCTCCCCTAGCAGTTTCCCTTAACTGCCAGTACCCCCCCCCCCCCCCCCACACCCCTAACAAAGCCCCACAACCCAAACTATAGGTGTAAAATTGCATGGGTTTGTGGGTGGTATGGGATTTTGAGGTAAACTGCCAGGGTTGGTAGGGGCATACTTCATCAACAAGGGCACCTGCATAGTCAACGTTTGTATACCTAACCCTGAATTGTACCCCACATCTTTATAATAAAAAAAGTGAGGAGACAGCCCACAGAATGGGAAAAAACATTTGCCAAATGTGTATCTGACAAAGGCCTAACATCTAGGACCTATAAGGAACTCAAACATGCCAAAAAGAAAAAAAGAACAACCCTAAAAAAGTGAGCAAAAGATATGAATAGACACTTCTCAAAAAAAGACATACTAGCAGTCTACAGATACATGGAAAAATGTTCAGCCTCACTAGTCATCAAAGAAATGCAAAGTAAAACCACACTGAGGTACCACCTAACTCCAGTCAGGATGGCCATCATCAATAACTAAAAAACAACAGATGCTGGAGAGGATGGGAAACACAACACTTCTACACTCTTGGTGGGAGCATAAGCTAGTACAACCTCTGTTGAAAACAGTGTGGTGATTCCTAAAAGATCTAAAAATTGACCTTCCATATGAACCAGCAATCCTCCTTCTTGAATATACCTAGAGGAAATCAAATCATTCTACAAAAAAGACACCTACACGTGCATGTTTGTTACAACTCAATTCACAGTAACAAAAACATGGAACCAATCGTGCTGCCCATCTAAAGTTGACTGGATAAAAAAATGTGGTATATATTCACAATGGAGTATTACGCAGTCATAAAGAAGACCAAAATTATGAACTTCACAGCAACTTGTATGGACTTAGAGTCTATAATATTGCGTGATCTATCACAGAAACAAAGAACTGAGTACTGCAAGCTCTCACTCATAAATGGACCCTGAACAATTATCGTAATACTATAAGAACAGGATTGGCAGTAGTGGGAAACTACCAGGGGAGGGGGAGGCACACTTTATCAGTAAGGGTACCTGATCTCAAACTAGGTGAATGGGGACCAAAGGGAGGCCCAAACTTTACCTGTACAATGACCATTTGTATACCTAACCCTGAATTGTACCCCACATCTTTAAAATAAAAACAAAGTGTCATAAAAAAAACTTGTATTATTGAAGCTTTAAATGAAGCATTTATAACATTGGAGAATAAGCTAACAACTATTTATTTTGATCTGCAACGTGCTTATCTACATGACTATGTCATGTTTAGGAAACTCATGTTATTAAAGTCCTGGAAAATCAGACAAGCTATTTTCTCAGTGGTGCTGAATTTGAGTGTTTGTGAATAAATTTATTTTCCAAATAAAAATTTCTTTTTCTTTTCTTATTTTTTTAAAGCAAAAAGGATTTGATGCAGTGATTGATTACACTGGTGACAGAAGTACTGAGAAACTCAATGATAAGTAAATATTGTACCATGAAGCAGCCCAGAGATTAGCAACAACAGGAAGGCAACACTCACCCTCCCTATAGAGGGACAACTGAAGGCAAGGGAAGAGATGTTCCCCAGGCCACAGAAGGAGAGATAAAAAACCATGACTACTTCCACCCACTGGCCAAGCTTTCTCTAGTGCTTCCCACTGGCTACATGCAACTGAAAACCAGCAAGTTAAAAAATGACTAAAAAAATTTTTTTAAAAGCCTGATTTGTGGCTTTTGCTAGTTTCTATAGCATAAATAATTTCACCTGACCAATTTCAAGTTACTACTAATGTGAAGTTGAGAAGAGATGCAAAATAGCACACCATTATGTAGAGTTTCTCCCACATTATAGATATAATACTATAAATAGCCTTAGAGCAGAGATAGTAAAAAGGAAAAAAGGTAGTAAAATAATTAGGAAGTGATGAGTATGGGATATATATTACCTTCACTTTTTTAATATACAATAATTTATTTAAGTTAGATAATTTAATTTTTAATGATAATCCAAACAAGTATTTCAAATGTCTCTTTACATATATACAAATCTGAGCCAGTTACAAAAAAAAAAAACAATAGATTATTGCCACAGCATCTCTGCAATTTACATTTTAAATTTTTCTGATCTTATTGTGTGGAGTCTTCTGAGAGCTCAGACTTAAACACTTCATGGATAGCAGCACAAGAATCTTGTACAGACATCTGACTGAATTTTGCAAGACTGGGAGAAAGAACTCAGACAGGTTTTTCAGAGCACTGCCATAGGGAAAAAAACCAAATTCTGAAGCTGAGAATACAAGCAGAGAAATGAAAAATGCAATAGAGAGTCAACAGCTGATTTCAGCAGGCAGAAGAAAGAATCTATGAAGTTGACAGGTCATTTGTCAGGGAGAAGAAACAATGAAAAAGAGTAACAAAGAAAACCTATGGGGTTTATAGGACACCATCAACAGAGGTAACATTTGCATTATAATGTATCAGAAAGAAGAGAGGAAAAGAAAGGTGCACAAAGCTTCTTTAAAGAAATAATGAGCCGTACTCGGTGGCTCAGCCTGTAATCCCGCACCTTGGGAGACTGAGGTGAGTGGATTGCCTGAGCCCGCGGGTTCGAGACCCGCCTGGACAACTTGGTGAGACCTCGTTTCTACAATAAATCAAAAAAGTAGCCGGGCGTGGTAGCGCGCCTGTAGTTCCAGCTACTTAGAAGGCTGAGGCGGAAGGTTCTTCGGAGCCCAGCAGGTCAAGGCTGTGGTGGCCGAGAGCGGCCACTGCACTCCAGTCTGGGAGACAGAGTGAGACTCCAACTCAAAAAAAAAAAGAAAAAAAGAAAAAAGAAAAGAAATAATGAGCCGGGCTCGGTGGCTCAGCCTGTAATCCTACAATTTGGGAGGCCGAGGTGAGTGAATTGCCTGAGCCCGTGGGTTCAAGACCCGCCTGGGCAACTTGGCGAGACCTCATCTCTACAATAAATCAAAAAAATTAGCCAGGCGTGGCAGCACGCACCTGTAGTTCCAGCTATTTGGAAGGCTGAGGTGGAAGGATCGCAGGAGCCCAGCATGTCGAGGCTGCAGTGGCCGGAAGCGTGCCACTGCACTCTAGTCTGGGCGACAGAGTGAGACTTCAACACACACAAAAAAAAGAAATAATGACTGAAATTTCTCAAATAAGAGAAGAAATATGAACATCTAGGTACATGAAATAGAAAAGTCTAAATCAGATTAACCCCAAAGGAGAATTCACTAAGACACATTATAATCAAACTATCAAAAAACAAAGACAAAGAGAGAATTTTGAAAGCAGCAAAAGAAAACGTTTTCTCACATGCAAGGAAATCTCCATCAAGCTATCAGTAGATTTATCAGCAGAAACTCTGTAGGCCTGGGGAGAGTGGTATGATATATTCAAAGTGCTAAAAGAAAAATAAACTATCTACTAAGGAGACTACCCAGCAAAGCTGTCCTTTAAAAATGATGGTGAGAAAAAGACTTTCCTAGACAGACAAAAGCTGAGGGAGTTTATCACTACTGAATTTGTCTTACAAGAAATGTTAAGGGAGATGTTCAAGCTGAAATGAAGGAATATTAATGAGTAGCATGAAAGCATATAAAAGTAAAAAAAATTCACTGGTGAAAGTAAGTATTTAGTCAAATTTAGAATTCTCTAACACAGCTTAAGTATCCTTTATCTGAAATGCTTGAGATTAGAAGTGTTTCAAATTTCATATTTTTTCAGGTGTTGGAATATTTGTAAACACACAATGAGACATCTTGGGGATGGGACCCAAGTCTAAACACAATATGCATTTGTGTTTCACACATACCGTAAACAGATAGCCTGAAGGTAATTTTATGCAATATTTCAAATAATTTTGTGCATGAAACAAAGTTTGTATACACTGAACCATCAGAAAGCAAAAGTTTCACTACCTCAGCCACCCATGTAAACAATCTATGGTTGTTTATCATCACCAATATTTCTAACTCTGGATTCATTCACATATAGTAGTTTACAGTAAAAAAAAAATAATAATAATTGGTATAGGGAAAGAATAATGTGTTCAGGGTAACTAAGCAGCACAGTAGCATCACCAGAATATCTACATCAGCTCTTAAACAACAGCAGCAACATCCAACATCAGGCTTTCAGTCTCCACCTATTACATTTTGTTTTGATTAAAAGGTTACTATACAGTAACCTTTGGTGGCCCTGAATATACTGCATGTTGTGCATGTACATTTTGACTGAAACTTATCACATGAGGTCAGGTGTGGAATTTTTCATTTGTGGGGCCATCCTCAATGATGTTGGAGTTTGAACATTTTGGAATTCAGATTTTCTGATGAAAAATGCTCCATGTGTACTGTAATGGTGGTTGATTTGTACGTTACTTATAACTCTAGTATAAAGATGAAGAAACAGAAAAATTAAAAATAAGAATAACTACAATAATTTGTTAGCAGATACAGAACATAAGATGTAAATTTTGACATCAAAACATGAAGAGTGGAGATCGAAGTGTAGAGTTTGTATATTATTGAAGTTAAGCTATTACCAGTTTAAAATAGACTGTTATAAACTAGGTGTTTTATGTAAGCATTATGGTAATTACCAAGCAAAAACCTTTAGTACATACACAAAAGATTAACATAAAGGAATCAAAAGATACTGCTACAAAAATCATCAAATCACAAAGGAAGACAACAATAGAGGAAGAAAGGAACAAAGGATCTACAAAACAGCCAGAAAACAATTCAAAACATGGAAATATTAAGTCTTTACTTATCAATAATTACCTTGAATATATATGAAATAAATTCTCCCATACACTGCCATTCTGGAATTTGCTTTTTGTTAAGAATTCTTGCATTCAAGTCGCTGGCATTCTGGACTTTGAAGAGTCAAACTAGATATTTAAAAGTCGATAAAAATGATCCCCTCCAGGGTCACCATTTAGGGGAAATCTAGCTTCTTGTTGCATTTCTTACATTTGTTTTTCGGCAGATATAACCCAAATTTTGTACCACAACTAGTTCACCTGCCAGACAATCAGCAGGCTGGCAAAGGCCGGACATTCTCAAGTGATAAAAGAAGTAATGAAAATTAAAGAGCACACAAAGCCCAGTGTTTTCCTGCATGCTTTTCTTACCATAGACACTTAAATAAAAATAAAACGTAATTACTGAAAGCTATCACAGAACGATTTGCTGAGTCACTGAGTTAAGGTGTTGTTTTGTAAGAGACATGTTTATTTCTAGAGGACTGTTGATTTTTAGAAGAGATGTTACTATTTGAATCCAAGTGGAGTTTTTTTGTCCATTTATATATTCAAACCTAAGGCTATGTCAAATAGCAGTTAGTTGTATGTCCGACACAAAGAAACTGTAAGAAGGAACACAAAGTTTAAAGGAACTTTGAGCTTTATCAGAGCTCCAAAGTTAAAGAAATCATGTGCTAAAGACACTGCAAAATATTTTTAAATGTGAGATCAACACACATAATTCATCCTGGTCCCTATATTCAGTGTCAATGTGATTTGGGCTGGTCACTTAATGTTTCTGATTTCCAATTCCCTCATCTGGGAAATAAGAATAAAAATGTGTGTCGTTGTATCCCTTAGGTCATTGTTGAGAGACAAAATGAGATCATGTCTGGGAAAATACTTCTAAATTATCAACCGATTTTCTATGGAAGAGGATGGCCAAAGAAGGATGCACTCTTTCTCTGGAATTATGCCAGAGGTCTTAGAATGCTAAGAAATGAAATCAGCCTACTTCCCTGTCCTCAGAGACTCAAGTTTTCTGCAAATAACTCATAAAATTAATGTTCCACTGAAAACAAAATCTGATTTGAGAAGTATAAGCATTTAGAAGCCCTTTGGAGGCCAAGGGTGTTTTCTCTTTCACAGTGCTGTGAACAACATTCACTCCTGCAAAACACTCCAAAGTCTCATATCTTTGGACTGTAAGAGTAGTTTTTCTTTTGATTTTTCCCTATGCCCATGCTTATTAATTATTCTGTCCTACCTAAGTCATAGGATTGGTAGCAGTCATCATGTTTATTGCAGTTCCTTCATGTGTGATGCTCTGAGCCTTCTAAATACTAGAATTTAATTAAACAAAGCTACTTACACCATAAAGATGGGAATTCTGTCAGAAAATTTAAATTATAGAATAACATAAGAACTGACACCAGAAATTGTTTTCTCTGATGATTTGTAAGATTTTTTAATAGCGTGTGCCTTTTGTAAAGTGAAATCTTCAGTAGAACATTGTTTATAAAGTAGATTTAATCAATCCTACTATAGTTGAAGAAGGAAGTGGAACCCTAACATATTACTCAGTTATCTTGGTTTTTCATTTTTTGTTTTTTGGGGTTTTTTTGCAGATACTACAATTCCTCTGAACTATTTGAAAACCACTCTATCTAGTCCAACCTGCCCTTTTCCAGTGTTTTAGTCCTTTCTGTAATAACTGCCAATGGGTTGTTCAGTCTTTCAACATTTCCACTGATGCCTAGAAAAGTCATTTTAATTTTGAATAGCTTTAACTATTTATGAAATTCATTCTTATCTTTTGATGGGTTCTTTATATAATTTCTATTTGGTATTACCCAAATAGAATTTGACTGTGTTCTATTCCATGTAGGTATTTGAGTGAATGATCATAATCCTCTGAAAACATTTTTTAAAGACTAAAAATCCCTGATTCTTCCAACATTCTCATAATATCAGAATATATGAGCTTAATCTCTTTATTCTAACTACAATTCCTTTGGACATGCTTCAGTTTGTCAATGTCAATTTTAATTTATGTGCCCAAAACTGTAAAAACGAATTCCTATGTTGACTGTAACCATCAACTCTCTCATTTTGAACATTTTACCTCTGTTAACACAGTATATCATTGCATTTGATTTGGGAGAAACTTGTGAGGCTTAGCCAACTCCCCAATATCATTCTACTGCAGAACCACATCTCCCATATTATGAAATTATAAAATTTTTTTATGACTTTCATGCCATCATTTTCCTTTGCTGTGGCTCATGAAATCAATCACATGGTTCTGTTAGAAAGATTTCTAGGATTTTGTCATTTACATGATCTGGTCTATGGGATTTGATAAATCAATGTCTAAATATTTGTCTACTTTATATTCTGTCAATCACATAGATGATATCTTCTTAATAACTTCCCATAGATCTTTAATGATATAAATTTTGTTGAAAAACAATTGGCTATTATTTTAGATCCAAGCTATGTAATCATGGCTACCCATATCTGACATTAAAAACTTCCCTACTATGGAATTTTTGCAGTTTGGTGAGGGCTAACTAGAAGACTGAAAGGAGAAGAAAGCTGCTGAATTGATATGGTTACATTCCAGTGGTCTTGTAAATCTGAAATTTCAAAAATCTACCTCCAAACCAGGGATTTTATCTACTGTCAAATAGATAAATTTTTATGCATCAGAAGATCAGTCTGCATTTTCTTTCTTCCCTAGGAATTTTCTCAGCCTTGTGGGTCTCAGCCAGATACTTTGCCTTCCTTGAACATATTTTCATGTGGTTTTATAGTATTTATTCAACACTATTTTCCATTAGTTCTCTCTAATTTTAATTGTTGGTAACCATTTCAGTGTGCAGCTATTACATAGTGCAGAACTGATTTATCCGCGTTAATGTCTGAGGAGACCATGACCCATTTTATTTGCTGCGTGGTCAGCCCTGGTATTCATGGCAGGTTTTCTGAATATTTCTGATGAAGTCTTTGAGCACATGTAATTCTGAAAACACATTCCCATTCAGTAAGACTTATACAAGATGGTAAGCCCAACATGGCAAACAGTTTCTAAAAAATTCCATAAACATTAAGCATATTTATGTCATAGCATTAAGTTTGGTCAATTTGAAACTTACTGTATTGTAGTATAAGAGGCATTTTGTTTGCTTGTGTTTACTTTCCCAGGAGTAAATGCGTTTTGGTTAACCACAATGGCAAACTTAGTCAAGACATTTATGTCAACAAATCCTACTGCTTAACAAAGTCACATTCTTAGTTTCTAGGACAGCAGACTGGATTCTAAGTAATAAGGTGTTTATAAGGCATGCTGTAAATCTGGGACTATAAACATGTCTACTTTTCTGTTAAACCTGCTGCTGTGCATGAGGTACAATAAGCTCTCTTTTCAGTTTTATGGTGGCCAGTATGTTGGCTTGCCAGTCTTGATTGCTGTTGATTCTACTGTTCCCAAAGCCCGCTGCCAAGCTCTTGACCCAAGTCACGCTCCCCGGTGATGTCATAACGCCGCTAAGAATTTGCTCATTCACTGGACCTGCAGGGATGCTCCAAGAGTCACATACCTTCCCTGTTAGTCACATGCTGGTTGGAGAATAACACCTTGAAAAGAGCAGGGTCTCTCCTTCCCTGTTTTTAAAGACATCACATTTTAGCTTATAGATATAGTAGGGTGACTATTACCTTATGGAATTATTTTTAATATGGTTTTGTCTCAAAAGTTAACAGTATTAATTTTGTTGTTTTGACAAAAAAATAAGATTTTCTCTGCATTCATAAATTTTATTTCAACTTAATATCTATAAAACACAGTGTCTGATGTCTGAGATCATCACCGTGGTGTATGATGCCAATTATCTGGAGGAAAAGAGGGATATCTGTTCACAGACCTGGATTTTTAAATTATACGATATCAAATGTATCTATTTGGATAAATTGCATCCATTTTAAGTTCTTCACTATTCACTCAAATATTAAGAATTTGTATAGCTATACCTTACATCTTGCCTTATTGTATACTTTGGTTGCCTCTACCAAAGTGCTCATAGCATAATATTCCAGAGATCCCATGAGTTAGATCAAATATAAAAACAAAAGCAAACAAACAAAAAAATCCTCAACAAAATTTTTAAAAATCCACTGGTTTTGAGTTCAGTCCAAAACAAACGCCTCATGTATTTATACACTTTTGTATCTCAGATGAACACTACCAAGATAACATTGGTGTTTTAACCACACATGAATAATTGCCCCAATACAAATGACTGAAAACCTCAAATTAATTTCTCATGGATTATGATAGATTTGTTGCTAACACTGTCTTTTGATAAAAACCAACGTTTTTCCTCTGACATATAACACTTAATAAAAGAGTTTTTAGGTAAGAATTTTTTTTTTTCTGTAACCTCCAAGAGGTAACTCCATCATCAACTAAAATTCTTAAAGATTTAGGGGCTATTTCTGAACATTTTTAAAAAGTATTATGTTTACAATTGTAACTATATTTTTGACATTTAATTTGGATTTTGATATGAATTAGCCAAAAAAGAATTTCCTTAAACTGTTTTCCAAACTTGTGTGATATCAGATATTTTGCAAAAGGAAAAAGTTCTTATTGATCTCCCAACGTTAAAATATTTTTGTCATGTTGCTAATTAAACCTGTTGATTTTATATTATAAAACCTAAATAAGCCGGGCTCGGTGGTTCAGCCTGTAATCCCGCGCCTTTGGGAGGCTGAGGTGAGTGGCTTGCCTGAGCCCGTGGGTCGAGACCCGCCTGGGCAACTTGGTGAGACCTCATCTCTACAACAAATAAAAAAAAAAAAAAATTAGCCGAGCGTGGTAGCGCACGCCTGTAGTTCCAGCTCCTCGGAAGGCTGAGGCGGAAGGATCGCAGGAGCCCAGCAGGTCGAGGCTGCGGTGGCCGGGAGCGGCCCAGACTGGACGACAGAGTGAGACTCCAACTCAAAAAAAAATTAAATTAAATTAAAATTAAAATTTTAAAAAAACCTAAATAAATGTATAAAGCAAAAATAAACTCATAAAATTCATAGAATTTAAGTGAGCGATATTAATTTAATGTTCCTTTTATGGTTGCCTTAACTATATGAAATCATTACTTGCACTATGAATATGGTAATCTCTTCAATATCACTACACTATAACCTACATGATAACAGTTTTTATGTCTAGTTTTTCTCACCATTGTGAGATCTTAGAAAATATGTAATGAGAAAATGAGTTAATAATCCTTATTAATATGGACAAATTTTTAAATATTGTGCAGGCCAAAGATGTGAAATACCTTACATTGAAAACTACAAAACAATGGGAGAAGGAAAGAGGAACTAAATAAATGGAAAAATATCCTATGTTCATGGATGGGAACACTGAATATGGAAAGACGTTAATTTTCCCAAAATTAATCTATCAATTCAGTATAATCCTACTCAGAATCCTATTTTGCAGAAATTTTAAAAATTGATTCTAAAATTCATATGGAAATGCAAAGGCCCATGAATAGACAAGGAGATTTTTTTAAAGAACTAATTTGAAAACTAGAGGCCTTACTAACATATATCAGGATCCATTATAAACCATGCTAACTAGAAATGTGTGGTATTTATGAAATTATGGGCAACCTGAGATGTGGGACAGAACAGAAATTCCATGAATGAAGAAGCACATGTACATTAACAACAAAATGTTATACATTTACAGCAAAAGTGACACTGCGGTGAAGTGCAGAAAGATGGTCTGTTCAAAAGTATTGCTAGGTCAATTAAATATTCATGTGTAAAAATGATTTTGACTTCTTATTTTACACTCAAAAAGAAAACACAGAAGAAAAATATTGTGACTTTGAATTAGGCAAGGACTTCTTAGATACAGCCAGGTGGTATTCAGTTATTAGATAGTCATCTAAATGCTCTATAAAGATTGTCATCAAAAGCAGAACATTAAATGTTTCTTCATAGCAAACTAGGGAACCCCCATGGATCCTGATTTGAGAAACACTGCTGTAAGCAGCGTTTAAATAAGTCCTTTGTCTATGGCTAAATAAACTGGAAAAATATAAAACTGTTTGGTAACCTAGACCCCAATTTCCTCCTCTTTGGATACTAAGAAGTGATGAGATTATTCATCTTTGCATTATTAATCAAAATCATTCTGTGATGGACATTACACTTTAGTTTTTGTCTGCCACGATACATCCAGAATTGTTATCTCGTATGCCAGTCTTTACCCACGGGCGCCTTCAGCCCCCATCCCAGCACACAGAAAAGAGTTCTTCCCAACTACAGTCATTATGTTTTTTACCCAATGCCAATTCTATGTGTAGAAAATAAAACCAACAAAGGCAAAAACTGAAGAAAAAAAAAAGCATTCATTAAAACACCTCACACTGACCTTTTGCATTACTTATGTTCACAACTAAAAGTATAGTCCCTTTCAACTCTTGACTATTTTTTAAGCAAATAGTTAAGATTTCTAGCAATAAGCACTACCATGGTGCTCAGTTTGCTTCTCTGTGTTGGCCTTTTTCACTTTGGCACTAGTAAATGTAATATGTACTCTTTGGATCAATACAGTTGTTCATCTTCTCTAATAGGTTAGCTTGCAAAGAATCGGCATCCCCAAATATTGCTAAAACAGGTTCTCTAGCTTTGGATAAAGTATTTTTATTTTAGTATACATACTGGACAACCCTGCATTGTAAACCATCCATCATGAAAACAGTGGAGAATATGCAGAAACCCAGTGAGTCCAGATTAACAGCTGCATATTTTCTATATTAACTCATGGCTCTCCAATGGAGTATAGATGGGGACCTCTTCTCTACAATTTTTCAGTGTCTCCTCACCTCCACATCCTCAGAAGATGTCTGTTTTTTTGTTTTTTTGTTTTTTTGTTTTTTTTTCCAGCAGATTCTGGCAATCCTTCTCAAACTTTTAACTTCAATCTGTTTGATAAATAGCTAAATTTATCCTCATTTCTTTTAAAGGTTACATAACAGCTAGTATTTCAATTCATTATTGGAAATTTGCTGTCAGAGCTTATTAGGATGGTCACCTTTACTTTAAATGCCTCTAGACTGCCCGTTATATTTGTTTGTTTGCTTGTTTTGTTCGTTTGTTTGATTTTGTTTTTCCTTCCCTCCATGTCAATGTTATTTGTCACTGCAAGTTGCCAAAATCATTTCTGACTGAAGGAAACTCCTCTTTTTGTTTCCTCTAATTTGTTGCCTTCGATATGATCTTGGGTTGAAAATCAGATTACTCACCTTATTAAAATTTTATATAAAATAAAAATTGACACTGATTGCATCTTAGAAGGTCTCTTCAGTGGAGTTAAGTACCACAGGTCTTCCCCTTTCCTTTCAGGTATTTGTTAGCAATAGCTAGAAATAAAAGATGCTTGACAAATGAGTCACTATCATAATATAATTCCTAAGAAAGTAGAACAGGGACAACTAGCAGCCCCATTGCTAGTTATCAGGAGGGAGAAGTTCAACAAGAAAAAGAAGGAAGCAGTGGCAACATCACTTCTCTCATGATTTTGCTAGTGGTAGCTCTGGATATCTGCATGCTTGTTGACAACCCCTTTCAAAATTTATATTTTAAAAAAAGTCTTATGCAATTCTCATAAATATTATTAGAAAGAAAAACTTCTGCTCAGCAATTTTTTTCAATCTTTATAAGTCTGTTAAACTCATCCAGACATAATTTCAAGCCAAAAATACTTCAAAATATAGATTCCCTTAAGAGAGCTGAATACCTTATTGAAAGGCTGCTGAGGTAAAGCAGTGCTTCATATTATATATGAAGTATATTTTTGTACTTGTTTAAATAAATACAAAAGAAATTGCTTAACAGAGACTGATTACATACTCACCAAATCTATTTATTCTTCCTGGGCACATAACTAAATAATATTTCCCAGACACTTTAAATTCTAGACTATAAAACAAATTCTTACTCATAGAATGAATGCAGATGAAGAAATTAAGAATGTAACTTTCCATATTTATTTTCTCTTCTCTCCATCTGCTGGCTGGATGACACCAAGGCAACCTAAAGAAGCCACTTGTTGAAGATAATAGCACCTTAGCATAGAGAGAGCAGAGCTCTGCTACCAACCCTTATTGGGATATAAGTGAAAAAAAAAAATCTTTGTTGCATAAAGTAATAATATTACCTTGTCTATTTCAGCAGCTAACATTATTTAACCCTGATTAACAAAGCTGGATTAAGAAAAAAAGAAAAATATACATATCATATTTGAGTGAAAGAAAGAGATCCCCGACTGAACGTGGTAGCTCATGGCTATAATCCTTGGGGAGGCCAAGGCAGGAGGATCACTTGAAGCCAGGAGTTCAAGACCAGACTGGGCAACATAATATGATCTTGTCTCTACAAAAAATTAAAAAATTAGCCAGGTGTGATGACATGTGCCTTTAGTCCCAGCTGCTTAGGAAGCTGAGAAGGATTACTTGAGCCCAGGAAGTCAAGACTACAGTGAGCTGTAATTATGCCACTTGCACTCCAGCCTGGGCAAAGAGTGAGACCCTGTGAAAAGAAGGAAAGAAAGGAAGTAAGGGAGGGAAGAAGGGAAGGAGGGAAGAAGGGAGGGAGGGAGAGAGGGAGGGGAGAGGAGGGGAGGGAGGAAAGGAAGTAGGAAGCAAAGAGATTCCCTCATTCATGGAATCTTGGACTGAAATCACATTGTGCAATGAGGTCTACTTAGCTGTCTCTGATTTCTTAACCTTAAGTTAGTAATGCTCTGAAACAGAGCTCCAAGGCACCAAGAAAGGGGCTAAGATTTGTACTATACCAAATCTGACCTACAGATTATGGGTTAACACCTGAAGAGCATTAATCTTAAGAATTAAGTTTCAAATTGAGGCTCTGGTATATGGTTTGAATCATGGTCATGCCACCTACTAACATGTTATCTTAGGCAATTTTAGTTCCTCTTGGATTGATTTTCCCATCTGTAAAATGGAAAAGAAAATAATAGTACCAATTTTGGATAGTAAGGGTTAACCGAAGTGATGTATGCTAAGTGTTTAGAATAGTACAAGGCACATAGTAAATGCTATATGAGTGACTGCTACTATAGTTATAATTAACTGACTGAAGGCCCTGAGAACTTAACATATTTCTGAATCTTAATTTCCACATCTAGAACGCAAGATTTGTAAAACCTCTTAGTAACTGTTAAAGGGAGATACTATTATAGTACTTCTGTAGATTGTTAATTAATGGCCCCCAATGTATCACACCTCCAATATCCACATACTTGTATAGTCCCTCCATCCCCATTGACTCTGGGCTTGCCCATGTGACTTGCTTTAGCCAATGGAACACCACCTAATGTGACACAAGCCAAGACTTGATAAGCTGACCCTCTTGGAATGTTGCCTCTGTCATTAAAAAAGCTAGACTATCCTATAGGAAAGTCCATGTATTAAAGAACTGGGACACTTGAGCCCACAGACCCATTTAATCATTTGAAGTGTGAGAAAGGCCATTTTGGACTATCCAGATCCAATCAACCTGCTGCAGGTTACTGCAGCCTCATGAGTGGTCTCAGGTAAGAGTGATAAAAGACCACCCATTGGAACTTAGTAAAAAATAAATGGTTTTTGTTTTAATCTATTCAGTTTTGGGGTGGTTTGTTATACACCTGTAGATAATTATATCATTCCAGAACTTGGAAGCAAAGATAAAATATTAACCACAATTCAACTGGAAAATTAACACAAAATAGAAGATTTGGTTCTATATCCATAGAACAAATGGCCCTTTAAGTCCAAGACTCTGAATATAACAATGGGTGTTTTTTTCTAAATAGTTAATACATAGTAAATACTATTCTAAGCATTCCAACTATATTATCCAATTTAATATAAAAGAAAACTATAATCAAAGAAGAAAATAGCCTACTTGAATCTACAGAAGCTCATTTTTAAAATTTTATTTATTTTTAGCATTTATTTTTTAAATTCACCTAAAGGCATGTACTTTCTTGCTGCTGGTCCTTCCTCCATATTCTATCTTCTTCCTGGAGCATACTCTCTATACCCTCATCTAATCCCTACACCATCCCCCTGTCCCTTGAATCTTAGCTATTCCTTCAGCCTCAAAAAATATACTCTTAAAAAATTATCTTTTCTTCCCACAACTAAGTTAAATGTCCTCCTCTACCCTCCTGAAAGGTTCTTATAACTACCATTATGCAACACTTATCACTCTGTATTAAAGTTGTCTGTTCAGTTGTCCCTCTCCCATTTTACTGAAAGCTCCCTCAAGATAGAGACTATCTTTACCTTTTATTCCCAATACTTAGCACAGAGCCTCATCTTGAAAGGAAAGGAAAGCTTAGGTTTCTGGAATTCACATGATAACCCTCATCCAACTTCTTCACAGTATAAAAAGGCATCACTTTTACTGACTTTCTGGTGATGTCTTTATGAGCAGGGAGACGATCAAAGAGGAGATGATTTTTTAAAAAAGCAGGGATCTAAGAAGAGAGGTAGTTATAGCAGAGGTGCACCTAGAACACCCAACAAAGTAATCCATAACTGAAGTGTAATAGTAATGGGGGAAAGTGCAAAAAAACAATACCCCCTCAGCAAACTACACATAGTAGGAAATTGCCACAATTTGATAAATAACTTCTACAAAAAGCCTACAACTGAAATCACACTTAATGGTGGGAAATTGGAACTATCCTTTTAAGATGAGAAATAAGGCAAGGAGATTCCCCTCTGAACACCGCTTTTCAACGTTGTGCTGGAAGTCTTAGATAATGCATTAATCAAGAAGTCAAATACTAATTAGGTAGAAAGAAATACAATTGTTTTTGCTCACTGTTTACATGATTTTCCATGTAAAAAATTTAAAAATTTTTAACAGAAAACAAACTACAAGAAATAATAAGAGAGTGTAGGAAGGTTGCAGGATAAAGGTTAAAAAGCAAAAGTCAATTTCTTTCTTCTATCAGCAATGAAAAAGCAGAATTTGAAATTAAAAATACAAGACCACTTGCATTAGCACCCTGGAAATAAAAATATTTAGGTATAAACTAACAAAGTATTAAACAAGATCTCCATGAGGAAAATCACACTACTCTGATAAAAGAAGTTAAGGAACTAAATAAATTGATAAATATTTCATGCTTATAGATAGGAATATTCAATATTTTCAAGATGTCAGTTCTTCCCAATTTGACATATAAATTCAATGTATTCCCAATCAAAATCCCAACAAGCTGTTTTATGGATATCAACAAACTGATTCTAAAGTTTACATGACTATAGGAGAGGCAGAAGACCAAGAATAGCCAACACGATATTGAAGATATATAACAAATTCATAGTATATATATAACAAATTCATAGACACTATCTGATTTACTCTGAAGCTTCAGTAATCAAAACAATGTGGTACTGATGAACGAATAGACAGATAAGTGGAATAGAATAGAGAGCCCAGAAATAGACCCACAATTATATAGCTACTGGTTTTTTACATAGGATCAAAGGTAGTCAACAGTGGTAGTGAATACAAAAGATCTAGACACAAACTTTACACCTTTCCTAAAAATTAACTCAAAATGGATTGTAGTAATTAATGTAAAACACAAAACTATAAAACTTCCAGAAGATTACACAGGAAAAAGCCTAGATGACCTTGGGTATGTTGGTGACTTGTTAGATATAACACCAAAGTCACAATCTTTGAAAAAAATAATTGAGAATCTAGACTCCATTAAAATTAAAAACTTCTGCACTGCAAAAGACACTGTCAAGAAAATGAGATGACAAGTCACAAACTAGGAGAAAATATTTGCAAAAGATATAATTGATAAAGAACTGGTATCTAAAACTATTCGTCTTAGTCATTTGTGTTGCTGTAAAAGAATACCCAAGACTAGATAATTTATAAATAAAAGAGATTTATTTGGCTTATGGTTCTGCAGACTGTACAAGAAGCATCATGCCAGCATCTGCTTCCGGTGAGGGTTTTGGTCTGTTTTCACGCATGACAGAAGTTGGAATGGAGCCAGTGTGTGCAGAGCTCACATGGCAAGAGAGGATGGCAAGCGAGATGGGGAGTAGATTCCAGGATCTTTTTAATAACCAGTTCTCACAGAAATTAATAGAGCAAGAACTCACTCATTATGATGAGGACAAAACCAAGTCATTCATGAAGAATCCACCTCCATGATCCAAACACCTCCCATTAGGCTTTACTTCTAACATTGGGGACCAAATTTCAGCATGAGATTTGGAGAGGTTAAACAAACCAAATTATAGTACTGCTAAAACTCAACAATAAGAAAATGAATCATTTTAAAATACACAAAGACCTGAACCTTACCAAATAATGTATACAAATAAGTAAATGAAACGATGTCCAACATCATATGTCATTAGGCAATTACAAATTAAAACAATAAGATGCCATAACATAGCTATTAAAATGATCAATATCCAAAACATTGACTATGCTAAATGGTTAACTAACAACATCAAATTGGCCAGAATGGAGAGTATTAGGAACTCTCTGATTCACTGCTGGTGAGAATGCAAAATAGTGTGGTCACTTTAGAAGATAATCTGTCTGTTTCAATTGTGCTGCTTGGTATTTAACAAAATGAACTGAAAACATGTCTACACAAAAGCCTGCACACAAATGCTTATTGTACTTTATTTATGATTCCCAAAACTTGGAAACAACCACTATGTCCTTTAGTAGATGAATGGATAAATAAACTTTGGTATATCCAGACAATGGAATATTATTCGGCATTAAAATAAATGAGCTCTAAAGACATGGAGGAAACTAAATGTCAATATAAAAGGGCTATATGTGTTACCAACTATATGACATTCTAGAAAACCAAAATTATAGAGATAGTAAAAGATCAATGGTTTTCTAAGGTTAAGGAGGAAGGAGAGAATAACAGGCTCACAACAATGGATTTTTAAGACTGTAAAATGACTTTCTACGGTACTGTAATGGTGGGTACACATTATTATACATTTGTCAAAACCCATAGCATGTATACCACCAAAAGCGAGCTTTAATATAAACTATAGACTTTGGATTAAATGATGGGTCGATATAGGTTCATTGATTGTAACCAATGTATCACTTTGGTGTGAGATTTTGATAGTGTAAGAAGTTGTGCATTACGTAAGGGCAGGGGATTATGGGAAATCTCTGTATCTTCCATTCAGTACTACTATGAACCTAAAACTGCTATATTAAATAAAGTACATCAAAAAAGAAAAACCAGGGACAACTTACAAAACATCTTATATTGAATCTCTACCATATGGCAGGAACCATGGCAGATACCTATGGTAGAGGGAAAGGAAGGAAAAGAGCTAAAAACGCAAAATGAAAAATAGATTTCTGCCAGGCTCGGTGGCTCAGCCTGTAATCCCGCGCCTTAGAAGGCTGAGGTGAGTGGATTGCCTGAGCCTGCGGGTTCGAGACCCGCCTGGGCAACTTGGCGAGACCTCATCTCTGCAATAAATCAAAAAAATTAGCTGGGCGTGGTAGCACACGCCTGTAGTTCCAGCTACTTGGAAGGCTGAGAGGGAAGGATCACCTGAGCCCAGCAGGTCGAGGCTGCAGTGGCTGGGAGCGGCCACTGCACTCCAGTCTGGGCGACAGAGTGAGACTCCAACTCAAAAAGAAAAGAAAAATAGATTACTTACACAATGGAATATTATGCAGCCATAAAGAAGGACAAACATATGGACTTTGCAGCAACTTGGATGGATTTAGAGTTGATCATACTCAGTGATCTATCACAGAAACAAAGAACAGAGTACCATAT
>CAUYQG010248624.1:0-10316 GCA_963574415.1 Tarsius wallacei
TACATATATGTTTAGGATGGCTATTTCTTTTTTTTTTTTTTTTTTTTAGTTGGAGTCTCACTCTGTCACCCAGACTGGAGTGCAGTGGCCGCTCCTGGCCACTGCAGCCTCAACCCGCGGGCTCAGGCAATCCACTAGCCTCAGCCTCCACAAGCGTGGGATTACAGGCTGAGCCACCGAGCCTGGCTTTCTTTCTTTTTTTTTTTTTTGAGTTGTGAGTCTCATTCTGTCACCCAGACTGGAGTGCAGTGGCCGCTCCTGGCCACTGCAGCCTCAACCCGCTGGACTCCGGCGATCCTTCCACCTCAGCCCTCCAAGTAGCTGGAACTACAGGCGCGCGACCACGCCAGGCTAATTTTTTGATTTATTGTAGAGATGAAGTCTCGCCAAGTTGCCCAGGCGGGTCTCGAACCCGTGGGCTCAGGCAATCCACTCACCTCAGCCTCCCAAAGCGTGGGATTACAGGCTGAGCCACCAAGCCTGGCTTTCTTTTTGTTTTTAAAGACAGCACCACCACTCCTGGCTAAAGAATATCTGGTCACTTGAAGTTCTGTCAGAAATAAGCTTAGATTATCTCAAGGGCCGGGATCCATGCTCTTACTGCCTGCTGAGCCACAGTGAGGCTGTTGGTATTCTCCTTTTCCCCTCCTACTCCAGAATGAAACAGACAAGGAAGGAGACTTCCTTGTTTGCACAGCCCCAGGTGCCAATCAAGAAGACAAGAAGGGAGATGAATGGGCAGCCGATTGCCAAGGTTAGCTTCCAACTCTTCAAAATTCTTACCACTCCCTTCATTGGATTGTTGACACTCAACACTTTACGTCAGAGCAGAAATCAAACTCTTCAGTTACTGGTTCTCCTCCTTTGTCCACTCCATTTCACATGAAAGTCTTGCTTTAATGAGCTTTCATGAGCCTACTAATATCTTGCATGGATTCAGTAGTACGTACCAGGGAGTGGGGAGACCAGCCTCACTCTTCTCAGTTGGGAAAAAAAGAGAGTAGAGGGACCACCTGTACTGTATACTAACCAAATAAGTGACAACTGCTTCCTAGGTGTTAGCATCAGTCTATTCACCAATCTACAGTCTACTTAAGCAGGACATGTTAATTGAACGTTTATTCATCCTTTTGTACTTTCTTTTATTTCGCTTTTTGGTTGTTGATAAAGTTCCCTTTTAGAAATATGTGTCTTCTTTCGCTTTGCCCGGGAGAAGGGGAAAAATAAGTTTTGAATTCATGTCTAGGCCTGCAAAGGGGAGTCATTTAGCATAGAAATTTAGTTAGTAGTTGGTGGTAAAAGAAGCCTAGGAGGGAGGAAAATGTGTATTAGGAAAGTCTGACTAGAGACCCCAAACTACTTCTCCATGACCATCCATAGCTTTTTTTTTTTGAGTTGGAGTCTCACTCTTGTCACCCAGGCTAGAGTGCAGTGGCACGCTCATGGCCACCACAGCCTCGACCTGCTGGGCTTAGGTGATCCTTCCGCCTCAGCCTTCCGAGTAGTTGGAACTATAGATGCACGCCACCACGCCTGGCTAGTTTTTGTAATTTTGTAGAGATGAGGTCTCACCAAGTTGTCCAGGCTTGTCTGGAATCCCCCAGGCTCAGACAATCCTCTCGCCTCGGCCTCCCAAAGTGCTTGGTTTACAGACTGAGCCACCGCGCTCGGCCCATCCATAGTTTTCTACTGAACAAACTCATCTCTGTGTATTACTTAGATAATTTTTGTTTCATTTGGCTTAGAGTTGTGAAAGTACTTCTGATTGCACAACTGGTGGGTGAGGTAGGACCAGGAGGAAAGGGGAGAGAGCTCTTTGATTTGGCTGGCAGGTCTGTATGTTCCAGGAATCCCAAGAGGGAGCTTTGGATAAAGTTGCATATAGTCATCGTTTATCAGGTATAGTTACATTCAGTGAGTTAGGCTACATCAGGTGGACTCACTTTTCACCTCTTAATATCACTCATGCATTCTTTCTAATAAAATATGGCGTCCAATCCTGGACAACTGTACTAAATGTGAACTCCTGACATACCAGTCATTTGAAATTATCTGTCAGCAAAACATCTTCACTGTTCTTGTGGTAGATCATATTTATTCAAGGCCAACACTCTTTAGACCAGTCCATCATAATTCCTTTTGGCCAGTTCTGAAGAAGGAGCGGGCTATCCATCATGTGCAAAAGTCCAAGCAAGATGAACATGGACAACTTCATTCTTGGGTAGTCCAAGTTTCCAGTCAGTTATTCTTCTCTGGGCTCAGGATCCAGTTATATTGGAGACAGTGCTGGATAGAGAACAGCATTGATGATGAGCTGGTTGCAACAATTTGGTTGACCTGGGAGGTAGTCTGGCCTATGATAAATTACGGTGACCTTTAGAATCTTACAGGGGATCGATCATGATGATAACATCTCAGAAAAGGCCCAGAAAGTTTATCTTCCAGCCCTTGGTGAAACGTGATGACTGAATTAGAGGAAATCTCTAAGAGACTTCTGAGAAGCCACAATAGCCAGGTAGTCAAATAACACACCAATTCTAAGCGTAATAAAAGCTTCTTTACCTCTTACAGCAGAAGTTGGAGATTTCAGGTACAACTTTCTCAGTGCTCTTTATTACATATGGTTTGTTTTTTTTTAACATTTTTTTTTCTTTATGCCTTTCTTCTTCCAACTCTCAGATTGCCAAAGGGGCTTTTGGGATCTCATAGTCTGCTCTTGACAGCAAACATAGACCTATGTTTCCTAGGGAATGATGGTTGGGAAAGATGTAATCAAATATGCGTATCTTAATAATAGCAGGTTCTAGCTAAGTGCCTTCATTAGGGTAATTGCTCAGTTTCAGATCAAAATAGTAAACGAATTATTGGTATTTCCTCTTGGATATCGGAGAGGCATTCTTCTTTTAGTTTCCTAGGGCTATCAAAACAAATTATCACAAAACTGGGTGGCTTAAAGCAACAGAAATGTATTATTTAATAGTTTTGGAGGCTAGAAGTCTAAAATAAAGGTGTTAGTAGGATTAGTTTCTTCCGGAAGCCCTGGGGGAGAATTTGTTCCATGCTTCTCACCTACTTTCTAATTATTATTGGCAATCCTTGGCTTGCTAACAATAATGACTTGTAGGCACATCATTTCAATTTCTGCCTCCAACCTCACATGGCTACCTTTCCTGTATGTGTGTTTGTGTGTGTCTTTAAATCTTTCTCTTCTTACAAGGACGTCAGCCATAAAATTCAGGGTCCACTAAAGTTTGTACTGTAAAATTCCTTCATCAAAAAAACAGAAAGATCACAAATTAACAATCTAACATTGCACCTCAAAGAACTAGAAAAACAAGAACAAACCAAAACCAAATCTAGTAAAAGAAAAAAATAGCAAAGGTCAGAGCAGAAATAAATGAAATTAAAAACAAAAAAAAATCATACAAAAAATCAGTGAAAGAAAAGTTGGTACTTTGAAACAATAAACAAAATTGATAAGTTGCTAGCTAGACTAAGGAAAAAAAAGAAAACGTCTACATAAACATAATCAGAAATGAAAAAGAAAACTATGACTGATACCACAGAAATAAAAAAAGAAAAAAACTATGAACAACAATATCCCCCAAAACTAGAAAAACTAGAGGAAATGGAAATGTACAATCTCCCAAGATTGAACCTGAACAGACCAATAATGAGTAGTGAGATTAGTAATGAATCAGTAAATTAAAAACAGCAACAACAATAAACACAACTCTCCTAGCCAAAAAAAGCCCAGGACCAGATAGATTCACAGTCAAATTACTATTATTATTATTATTATTTTGACTTGGAGTCTTACTCTGTTGCCCAGGCTGGAGGGCAGTGGCATGCTCACCGCCACTGCAAGCTCGACCTACTGGGCTCAGGTGATCCTTCTGCCTCAGTCTTCCAAGTAGCTGGAACCACAGGCATGTGCCACCATGTCTGGCTAATTTTTTGATTTATTGTAGGGACGAGGTCTTGCCATGTTACTCAGGCTGGTCTTGAACCCCTGAGCTCAAGCAATCCTCTCGCCTCTGCCTCCCAAAGTGCTGGGATTACAGGTTTGAGCCACTGCACCTGGTCACAGTCAAATTCTACCAAACATACAAAGAGGAACTGGTATTAATCTTTCTGAAACTGTTCCAAAATATTGAGGAGGAGATCTTCCATAACACATTCCGTAAAGCCAGTGTCACCCAGACAAAGACCAAAAGAAAAAAAGAAAAAAGAAAACTACAGACCAACATCCCTGATGAACATAGATGCAAAAATCTTCAACAAAATACTAGAAAACCCAATCTAACAGCACATCAAAATGATAGTACACCATAATCAAGTGGGCGTTATTGCAGGG
Source organism: Tarsius wallacei (assembly GCA_963574415.1). Classification (NCBI taxonomy): domain Eukaryota; kingdom Metazoa; phylum Chordata; class Mammalia; order Primates; family Tarsiidae; genus Tarsius; species Tarsius wallacei. The sequence continues at coordinate 4,358 of CAUYQG010248624.1, forward strand.
ATGCAAGGGTAGCGCAACATATGTAAATCAAGTGTGACTCATCACATAAACGGAGTTAAAAAGAAAAACCATTTATCATCTCAATGGTGGAAAAAAAAGCATTTGACGACATTTAGCATCCTTTCATGATAAGAGTTCTCAACAAACTAGGCATAAAAGGAGCGTACCTCAAAATAATCAAGTCCATATAAAACAAATCCACAGCTAACATCATACTGAGTGGGCAAAGTTCAAAGCATTTCGCCTAAAAACTAGAACAAAACAAGGATGCCCACTTTCATCACTCCTACTCACTGTAGTACTGGAAGTCCTAGCCAGAGCAATTAGGCAAAAGAAAGAAATGAAAGGCATTCAGGTCGAGTGTGGTGGCTCAGTCTGTAATCCCAGCACTTTGAGAGGCCAAGGGGAGAGAATTGCCTGAGCCTGGGGGTTTGAGACCAGCCTGGGCAACTTTGTCAGACCTTATCTCTACTAAATCACAAAAACTAGTCAGGCGTGATGGTGTGCATCTGTAGTTCCAGCTACTTGAAGGCTGAGGTGGAAGGATCGCCTGAGCCCAGCAGTCAAGGCTGCGGTGGCCATGAGCATGCCACTACACTCCAGCCTGGGGAACAAGAGTGAGACTCCAACTTAAAAAAAGGAAATGAAAGGCATTCAAACTGGAAAAGAGGAAATCACATTATCTCTGTTTGCTGATGATGTGAGCTTTTATCTAGAAATCCCTAAAGACGCCATCAAAAAACTCTTAGATTTAATACGTGAATACAGTAAAGTTTCAGGATACAAAATCAATGTATAAAGATTAAAGCATTTCTATACACTAATAACAACCAAGCTGAGAACCAAATAAAAAAGGCAGTCCCATTTACAATAGAAAAATATATTTTTCTACAAAAAATATATATACTTAGGAAGGTGAAATATCACTACAAGGAAAACTACAAAATATTTATGAAAGAAATCATAAACAACAGAAACAACTGAAAACAAATTCCATGCTCATGAGTTGGAAGAATTAATATCTTTAAAGTGATATACTGCCAAAAGCAATCTACATATTCAATGCCATTGCTACCAAAATACCAATGTCATTTTTTACAGAATAAAAAAAAGAAAGTCCTAAAATTTATATGGAACCAAAAATGAATCTGAATAGTCAAAGCAATTCTAAACAAAAAGAACAAAACTAGAGACATCACATTCTGTGACCCTGAGTTGTACTACACGGCTATGGTAACCAAAACACCGTGGTGCTGGTATAAAAATAGACACATAGATCAATGGAACAGAAGAGAGAACTGAGAAATAAAGCCACATAGCTGCAGCCATCTGGTCTTTGATGAAGTCAACAAAAACATACACTGGAGAAAGGATGCCCTTTTACATCTGCAATCATCCTATTTCCAAACACAGTCACACTCACAGGAACCAGGGTTAAGACTCCATCACATATTTTTGGGGTGCACAGTTCAACTCATAACAATTCCAAAGCTGAATTCATAATTTTAACCCTAAAACAATACCTCAAACTTTCCATTTAGTGTGTTCATGTCAGCGCCGGCTAGGCTTAATCAGAGAGTAAAATCCAATGAAGGCCATGAAAATCATTTGTGCAAGTCTAAAAGCATTTTGTACTTTAACATATGGAAGTGTCCATTCCCAAATCCAAGCCATCACTATGTCTTGTTGACTTTATTTCCTAAATATTTCTCAGGTCCATTCATTTCTTTCCAATTTCACCTTCATTTACATCTCTGAAACCCAAACCCCTGTATTCACATTTAATTCTCCTTCTGTTTAATAAGTTGTTACATCAAAGCTATATTCTCTCCTATTTCCACTCCCTGCCCTGTCTTAAAACACTTCAGTGACTTCTCAATACTTTAAAATAAAGCCAAACTTGAATTGGGTGTAGTGGTGCGCAGCTATTATGAAGCTGGGGTGGGAGTGTTGCTTGAGCCCAGTTTTAGGCCAGGCTGGGTAACATAGTGAGACTCTTTTTTTTTTTTTAAGATTAAAGCCAGACTCCTCAACATGACCAATGAAACTCTGCGTTCTGGGCTCGCCCTACCTGACTAGCTTTGGCTCACACCAGGCCAAACTCCTCAATTTCTCACTTTCTTAGCTTCAGTCACATTGATCTTCTTTCAGTCTCAATTTTTTTCTTTTTTTTTTTTTTGAGTTGGATTCTTACTCTGTCGCCTAGGCTGCAGTGCAGTAGCATGCTCACAGCCACTCCAGCATTGACCTGCTGGGCTCCAGCGTTGACCTGCTGGGCTCCGGTGATCCTTGAGTCTCAGTCTTCCAAGTAGCCAGAACTACGGGTGCGTGTTGCGACACCCGGCTAATTTTTTGATTTATTGTAGAGATGAGGTCTCGCCAAGTTGCCCAGGCTGGTCTTGAGACCGTGGGCTCAGGCAATCCACTCGCCTCGGCTCCCAAAGTGCTGGGATTACAGGTTGAGCCAGCGAGTCCGGCCCAGTCTCAAGTTTTAAAGTGTATACAAATTGCTTGGGAATTGTGTTAAAATGCAGATTCCAGTTAAACAGATCTGGAGTAGTGCCTGAGATTCTGCTTCTCTAATCAGCAACCACATGGCTCCAAGACTGCTGGGTCCAGAACTTGACTTTGAGTTCTAGGGTTTGCCAGTTTCCATGCTGTCTTTGCATATGCTTTTGCATGTGTGGTTCATGGCTTTCCTCGATACTCTTACCTCCTCTCTTCACCTGAACATGTTGTTCAAATCTCAATTATTTCATTTTCAGGGAAGTCTCCTCTGACCTCCTCAAATAAGCTAAACTCCCGAACCCCAGTGTGAGATTTCATGGAATCATGAAATTTCCTTAGCACTTAGCATAGCTAAGTTTTATGTTTTCTGTGCACGTTTTTTGAGCAAATATTTTTCTCTCCCACTGCACCACCAGCTCCATGATAAAGCATCTGTGTCAGTCTTGATCGCAATTGCGTCCCCAGAGCCCGATGTACTGTATGGCTCTTGGCGGAAAAACTCAATAAATATTTATTAAATGAGTGAATCAGTCAGTGGTACCAAGTACTTAGCAGTCTCTTCCTTTACTTGCAGGGTAAAAGACTGACAATTAAGTTGCCCCATAAATGTTTAGACTCTTCCTCAGAAGAAAATGGCTTTGTTTTCCTCTGATTGTCACAGGATTTTGGCTGTGTCTGTTCTGGAATTGCCTTTGATGATGTCAACAACTTTTGCACACTGGGTTTGTTCCTGCCTTGTGGCTGTTCAGCTCAGAGGGTAACCGGGGCTAATAAACTCATGTCTTTGCAAGCAACGGAGAGTTTCTCTGGTTGCTTCAAATAACAAGGGCGTGATGGTAAGGAAGTATGTGGAAATAAGGTAGATGGAGTTTCAGCTCGGTAGGCAGTCCACTCAGGCAACAAAGCACTGCAGGGTTGTCTGGGGTAACATTGCAGTTCCTGGGCAGCTCTTGTTACTGTGTCCATTGGGCCGTTGATGGCTCTCTGCTCTATATCTCTACCACTAAAACAGGTCAGCGGCTCTTCCTGTCCTCTGCATTACTTGGAGTGTCTTTCAATTTCTGCCTTTTTTCCCTTTATCTCTCACTACCGACTGCTCACTGTTTCCATCACCTCTTTGTTTCTGTGACATCACTGTACCTGCTTGCTGCCTTCTTAGCTTTGACTCCCTAGTGTCTGCCATTCGTAGATTCTATATATCTTGCATTCAAAGGCAATTGCTTTGTTTAGTCACTACTGTCTTTTTCTGATTCTCATGCCACAAGCCTAGGCCACTGGCAGGCCTATATCAGATTTGCTGCCTGCGGGTTTGGTGCTTATCCTGGTCCAAGCAAGTCTGAGCAGGATGGTGTGCTCACATGCAGTTTTAGGCTGGAGGTGGCTCCTACTGGTCATCAAGGGCTGATTGTGAAATATTTTGGAAATTGACGAGCCCAGTTGTTAAATAGTTCATAGCTGGAAACCAGCCAAGGTAAGAAAATTTACACCCCCACAATTGGCAAAGGGCTCTTTTTCCCCTTAAACGCTGCTTGCCAGCACACCGCTAAATGGAATAGAGAACAAGGCTTCACCTCGAGGAGCATTCAGATCCATTTCTCTCGGTTGTGTGGTTGCTATTCTGAGGCTTCCCTAATGGGGCAGTGCATCTGGCAAATCTCTTGCATGGCTGATTCAGTCTACCCTGGTCACTCCCAGGAACTTCCAAAGTAGAAGCATCCTTTCATCCTTGTTGCTACCCAATTGTTGCTATATTTATGTTTTAGGCTGAGTTTTCACGGATATGAGAATTTGTGTACACAACCTTATTAGAGAGTGTTCTTGGATCAACTCCCATAGGGGAGAAGAGGTAAGATTACGGAGACAGAGGAGTCGAACTGAGATGTGGTCACCAGAAAGGCATCAGCCAATTCCATGAGAAGGACCAGTCAGCAGATGGGGGCCATCCGTCCACTGGACAAGGCAGCTTTCTGGCCACATCGGGCAAGACAGAGCTGACAATCACCCGCCACCAGCACTCCCAGCAGCTGGGAGAATGAATGCCTCGGTCTCAAAGAGGAACCTGGATGGCTCACACACATGCACTGCATGAAGAAGGAGGCAAAGGGCACAAAAGTTAACATTTCTTTAGAGCATATTAAAATTGTTTTATTGAATTCCAAGCAGGAAACCTCCGATTATGTTAAACAAATCTCTAAAGGTTGTAGCTCTAATTTTATATAGTCTGTCCATTATTTCTGAGCCCTTATCTTCCTAAAAGAACGATGACCCCAGCTTCCTCACTAGAAGCATCAGAGGATAAAACAAGCAGCATTTCATAGTATTACACTTACTCGTCTTCATCATCTATGCTCAGCTCTGCTTGTCTTCTCTCTGCTCAGAGGGGTTCCCGTCTCCAGCATTAGTGTAACAAGCTCATCCTTACTGTTTTTTTTTTTTTTTAATCCTTACTGTTTAAACTGCAGCCTCTTTGTCTTCACATTCAAATTCCTCTCTCCTGCCCTCGGTTTTTGTTTTTGTTTGAGTTGGAGTCTCACTCTTCTCCCTGGCTGGAGTGCTGTGGCACACTCATGGCCACCCCAGTGTCGACCTGTTGGGCTCCAGGGATCCTTCCGAATTGCCTTCCAAGTAGCTGGAACTATAGGAGTGTGCTACCACGCCCAGCTAACTTTTTTTATTTTTATTGTAGAGTCGAAGTCTCGCCAACTTGCCCGGGCTGGTCTCGAACCCGTGAGCTCAGGCAGTCCACTCGTCTCGGCCTTCCAAAGTGCTGGGATTACAGGTTGAGCCTCCGAGCCCAGCCCTGCCCTCGGTTTTAATGTGTCCCACTCTGCTCTTTCTGGCAAGCCTCTTGTACTTTTTTGTAGGTAGGCCTCAGCAGCCAATGTTGACTTGCCCAAGTGCACATTTGGAACCCCCAAGAAGTGTGACCTTGGGGAAACCTTGCCAGATGTGGCATGTTAAAGATGGTTACAAATTCTTTGCTTCTATTGAGAGGATGGGCAAGGAGTGGGGCATCCAAGACTCTTTGTCTTGAAAAATCGGTGGCTCAGCCTGTAATCCCAGCACTTTAAGAGGCTGAGGTAAGTGGATTGCCCGAGGCTGCGGGTTCCAGACCAGCCCGGGCAACTTGGCAACACCTCGTTTCTACAATAAAATAAAAAATTAGCCGGGCATGGTAGCGTGGGCCTGTAGTTCCGGCTACTTGGAAGGCTGGGGAGGAAGGATCGCTGGAGCCCAGCAGGTCGAGGCGGGGTGCCGTGAGTGTGCTACTGCACTCCAGCCTGGGCGACAGAGTGAGACTCCAACTCAAAAAAAAAAAAAAAAAGAAAATGGGTGGCTTAGTGACATCTTAGAAAATGGCAGAAATGATATTTCACCACTTGTCTGATCCACCCCTTAAAAAATTAGCAGGTTCTATGTTTTTTCTGTGTTGGAGTCTTACTCTGTTGTC
>CAUYQG010248632.1:0-24377 GCA_963574415.1 Tarsius wallacei
AGTTCCAGCTACTTGGAAGGCTGAGGCGGAAGGATCACCGGAGCCCAGCAGGTCGAGGCTGCGGTGGCCGGGAGCGGCCACTGCACTCCAGTCTGGGCGACAGAGTGAGACTCCAACTCAAAAAAAAAAAAAAAAAAGAACGAAATCATGAATTTCGCAGCAACCTGGATGGAACTAGAGTCCATAATACTGAGTGACCTCTCACAGAAATAAAAAACTAAGCATCACATGTTCTCACTCATATAGTAGACCTTGATCATCCAACGTACTACCACAAGAAAATGACTGACAGTGGTGGGAAACTATGGGGGGGGGAGGGCGAGGGCGATGGGATTATGGTGGTAAATATCTGTCTGGGGATGGGGAGATATCAACAAAGATGCCTGAATGAAGCATTCTTGTATACCTAACCCCTAACTGTACCCTACAATACCATAATAAAATAAAATAAAATAAATAAAATTAAAGATGAGAAAAATTTCCTAACTAATTCTATGAAGCCAGCACTACACTGATACCAACGTGAAAATAACATACCACAAGAAAACTGCAGACCAATATGCCTTACGAATATAGATGGTGAAATCTTCCACAAAATACTAGCAAACTAAATCTAACAGCATACGAGGGGAGACCCTCCCCCAAAAAAACAGAATTATCTTTTGGAGGGTGGGCCCCTTGTAGTACACTCAGAATTTGTTCCTCTGGATCAAATGGCTAATCAAAGTTTTTATTTAGAAGTTCTGAGATGATTGCATCACAATTTGTGGAATAAATGTCCAGAGTTGTGGCAAGCAGGTGACTGGTCCTTCCACCATGACAATGTGCCGGCCCACACTGTACTAAGTGTTCAGTAGTTTTTTACCAAAAATGGCATGATTCCCATGCTCTACCCATCCTATTCACCCAATTTTACGCTGAGTGACTTTGTTTTCCCAAACAAAAAAGTTCTCAAAGGGAAATGTGTTGCCAATGTGGAAGAGGTGAAACAAAAACCAGCAGAAGCACTAACAGGCATCAAAATTGACAAATTCAAAAAGTTTTGAGCAGTGGAAAAAACATCTCGATAAGTGTACTGCATCAAATGGAAAGAGTACTTTGAAGGTAACTGAATTTAAACATGTAAGAATAAATACATATTTTTTTCTAAATAAATTCCATTTGGGGGGGTCCTCCTTCATATTAAAGGGGTTATATGCCACAACCACGTGGAATTTATTCTAAGAATACAAATGTAGCTCAAATTAACACCAAAGTAATATACCACATTAACACACAAGGGAAAAATCCACATAATTATCTTAACTGATAAAAACTGTGGTGTTGATATAGATACTAGTTTTCATCCTTGGTTCCCACCTCATAATTCACATATACCTTGTTACAGTCTTTTGATATAATGCTGGGGCTCTTTAGACTTCAGAAACAGGCTTCAGGAAAAATAATCTTTCTCTGTTACCTTCTCCAGTCTCCTATCACCTGCTTCTAATCTTCCCCCCACTTTTCTGATTGGAGGTCTTAAGACCCTTCCAAGAGAGAGTCCTGCCCTAAATCCTGCGGGATGGAATGCTAATGTCATGAAGTTTCCACAGAAACCCTAAAGGACTGGGTTTGGGGAGCTTCCTGATAGCAGAACATGTGAAAGTTCCTAGAGGGTGTTGTTCCCAGAAAGAACATGGTAGCTCTGTGCTCTTTCCCCAAACCCTGCCCTACATATATCTTCATCTGTATCCTTTGCAATGTCCTTTATAATAAACTAACAAATGCAAGTGTTTCCCTGAGATCGGTGAGCCACTTCAGCAAATTAATAGATCCCGAAGAGGGGGCCTTGGAAACCCTAACTTGAAGCTAGTCAATCAGAGTTTCCAGAGGCCTGGACTTGAGACTAGCATGGGATGGGAGGAGGGATAAGTTCAGAGACAGAGCCCTCAGCCTGTGGGATCTAACACTATCTCTGGGTAGATAGTGTCGTAAATGAATAGAAGGGCACCCAGCTATTGTCCGCTGCTTGATGCTGGAAAGAAACTCCCATTATGTGGTCACAGACTTTTCTGTATTGACGACTGCTGTAGTGGTGTGAAACAAGAGGGAAAAACGTGCTTTGAGGGAGTTTTTTCCTACAGCAAAAAAACACAAAGGAAACTAAAAATAGAAAGAAACTTTCAGACATGACAAACGGCTCGTGAAAAACCAAAAGCTAACCGCACATACAGTGAAGAAAGACTGAAAGATTTCTCCCTAAGATTAGAAACAAGACAAGAATGTCCACTACCAAGGATGCCCACTGTACTGAAAGATCTACCCAAAGCAATTAGGCAATGAAAAGAAGTAAAAGGCATCCAAATTGAAAAGGAGAAGTAAAATTGTCTCTATTCATAGATAACATGATCCAATATACAGAAACTGCCAAATAATCACAAAAAAGTAATAGAATTAATAAATTAAAGGTCACAGGGTACCAGACTAAATGCAAAACCTAGCAATGAACAATCCAAAAGACAAATGAAGACAACAGTTTCATTTACAATAGCAATATAATCTCTACCAAAATTCCAAAAGCTTTTTTTTGCAGAAATCCTAAAAGCAGATGAAATTATAAATAGCCAAAACAAAATTGGAAAAGAATAAATTTGGAGATCTCACATTTCAAATTTTACAACAAAGCTATGGTACACAAAAGACTGGAAAACTGACATCACATAGACAAATAGAATTCAGAGTATAGACATAAACCCATATGTTTATGATGAATTAATTTTTGAAGCTGGGCTTGGTGGCTAAGCCTGTAATCCCATGCTTTGGGAGGCTGCGGCGAGTGAATTGCCTGAGCCCGTGGGTGCAAAACCCGCCTGAGCAACTTGGCGAGCCCTCATCTCTACAATAAATCAAAAAATTAGCTGGGCGTGATAGCGCGCACCTGTAGTTCCAGCTACTTGGAAGGCTGAGGCGGAAGGATTGCCGGAGTCCAGCAGGTCGAAGCTGCAGTGGCCCGGAGCGTGCCACTGCACTCCAGTCTGGGCGACAGAGTGAGACTCCAACTCAAAAAATAAAAAATAATAATAATAATAATTTTTGAAAAAGTTGCCATGTATACTCCATAAGGAAAGAAAAGTCTCTTCAACAAATTATGCTGATACATATGGATATTAATCTGCAAAAGAATGAAGTGAAACTCTCCTCCAACTCAAAATGATTCTAAAGGACACTTCTCCAAAGAAGTCATACAAATAACCAACAAGTATATGAAAGATGCTCGACATCATTAGTCATTAGGATAATGCAAATGAAATCCATAATGAGAGACAACATTAAGGTTGTTCCTAATTTACAAATTAAAATGAGAAAATAACAAGTATTGGTGAGGATGTTTAGAAATTGGAATTCTGGTCCATTGTTGGTGGGAATATAAAAATGATGCAGCTTCTATGGAAGATAGCTCGGCAGTTCTTCAAAAAGTTAAACACAGAATTACCATATCATCTAGCAATTATACTCCTAGGTAAATACTCAAGAGAAAAAAAAGCATATGTCCATACAAAAACTTGTACATAAATGTCCACAGCACTATTATTCATAATAAACACAAAGTGGAAAATATCCATGTCTCTCAACAGATGAAAGAATAAACAAATTGTACTATAAACATACAATATAATATTAGTCAGTCATAAGAAAGACGTACTGACACAAGCTACAACAAGGTTGAACCTCAAAAACATTATGCTAAGTGAAAGAAGCCAGATGCAAAAGGTCACATACTGTATGAATCCATTTATATAAAATATCCAGAATAGGCAAATCCATAGAGACACAAAGCAGATTGGTGGTTGCCTGTGGCTGGAGGGAGGAGGAAATGGGGAGTGACTGCTTAATGGGTATGGGGTTTTCTTTTGGTGTGAGAAAAATGTATTGGAACTAGATAGAGGTAGTGGTTACACAACATTGTGAATGTTCTAAATACTACTGAATTGTACACGTTAAAATAATAAACTATATGTCATGTAAATTTGCCTCAATTTAGAAAGAAAAAAGAAAGCAGTGTGTTTGTCAGACTAATATCAGATGAAGTAGACTTTAGAGCTAAGGAAATTAGCAGAGACAGGGAAGAAAATAATGATAAAAAGGGTCAACACATCAAGAAGACATAGCAATACCAATATGTATACACCAAACAATAGATCTGGAAGACATGTGAAGCAAAAATGGGTAGAACTGAAAGGAAAAATAGACAAATCACAATAAAAGGAGAGACTTCAACAAGCTCCTCTCAATAATTGACAGAAAGACTAGATTAAAAAACCATATAGAATAACTCATTAACAACATCAGCCAAAAGGAGCTTGACGTTTCAACAATACTCTACCCAACAAAAGCAGAGTACAGATTATTATCAATGTTGAGGTTTTGAGCCAATCTGAATGAGAATTTTGTGATACTATTAAACAAGATATAAAGTCAGTCAGGACTCTGGAGTACATATTCAACCAAACTGATAAAAAAAGCATTTTTGACATAAGAAATATACTGATACTGATTGAAAAACAAACAAAAACAGATAAAGAAGCAGGAAGGGAATATTTTCCTAAGAGAATAGAACAGAAGATGGAACCTTGAGGAACAATATTTTTTAAATATTTCAAAAATCTTCTTTTTTTTTAGGTAGAAGTCTAACTCTGTCACTCAGGCTGGAGTGCAGTGGCATGCTCACAGCCACCGCAGCCTTGACTGGCTGGGCTCAGGCAATCTTTCTACCTCAGTCTTCCAAGTAGCTGGAACCACAGGCACGTGCCACCACACCCAGCTAATTTTTTAATTTATTGTAGAGACAAGGTCTTGCCAAGTTGCCCAGACTGGTCTCGAACCCCTGGACTCAGGCAACTGTCTCACCTCTGTTTCCCAAAGTGCTAAGATTACAGGCGTGAGCCCCTGTGCCTGGACAAATATTTCCTTTTTTTTATACTTTGTTTCCAAGTCTCCAATAGACTATGACCTTGTTTAAGCCAATAATGACATACTATTCATTGTGCATGCCATAGGCATATCCCTAGAATATAGTATACCACCAATAAATGTCTTTGCACGAAGCAGAAACCAGAACAACTGCAGGAAAAACGAGACATTCTGAAACAGAGTGTAATGAGCAGTGGTCACCATTAAGAATAAGCACAGGAGTTTATTTTTTGTGATCTATTTTGTTTAACATACTCAAAAGTTACCAACTTAAAAATCTACCTTGTTGTAATAATCTCCCTAAACAATATCTCTAATCATTTATTTCCTGTTTCTCAAACTTTCAATGACACCCCATTGCCACAGAATAAAGCTCAAGTTTTTATCTAAGCAAAGACTTCCATGAAATGGGCTGAGGATTCTGTTTGTTTGAGGTTTGTGTTTTTTTGTTTTGTTTTGCTTTAAAACTTTAGTTTACTTTCTCTCTTTTCACATAACATGTACTCTGGCCCAAATACCTTTGTGGATTTATTTACTTATTTTTACTAAGGTTCTCTATTAATCTGGCTCTATTCCATCCACACATTTAAACCCCAACAATTCTTCACATTAACTACAATGATATCCTTCCAGTTTGAAATACTTGCTTCTTCCTTTGCTATCTTAAGATACTTGTACTAATCAGGACAATTAAAGGATCTGCCAGCTATAACTAACTTAAAGCAGACTGTCCTACTCACCATCCCATAATAAACCAGCAGTCAATAAAAGAAACGACAACAGATGCTGGTAAGGATGTGGAGAAAAAGGAATGCTTCTACAATGCCGGTGGGAATGCAAACTAGTGCATCCTCTTTGGAAGACAGTATGGGGTGGTTTCTGAAAGAACTAGAAATTGACCTTCCATATGATCCGGCAATTCCCCTACTGGGAATATACCTGGAGGAACTCAAATCATTCTACAAAGAAGATACCTGCACATGCATGTTTGTTGCAGCTGTATTCACAATAGCAAAAACATGGAACCAACCACGCTGCTCATCAAAGCTGGACTGGATAAAAAAAATGTGTGGTACATATACACGATGGAATATTATGCAGCCATAAAAAAGGACAAACATATGGACTTTGCAGCAACTTGGATAGATTTGGAGTCTATCATACTCACTGATCTATCACAGAAATAAAGAACACAGTACCATATGTTCTCACTCATCAGCAGACCTTGAACAATTAACGTGGTGCTATAAGAAAGGGACTGACAGTGGTGGGGGACTGCCAGGGGAGGAGGGGTGGGATTGGCAGTTGAGGGAGATTTCTGGGGGAGGGAGGAACACACCTCATCAACAGGGGTACCTGCATGGTAAACATTTGTATACCTAACCCTGTATTGTACCCCACATCTTAAAATAAAAATAAAATAAATAAATAAAAAGATAGACAAGCTGTAGATGTGGAGGAATTTACTTTCAATACAATGGGAGAATTCAAGAATATAGAAGAAAGGGCTTAGATACTGAATACTGATACTGAATAGTAGAGGAAAAGAGAGACAGTGTATTCAGATGTGAGCAAGCGTGAGTACTACTTACTTAGACAAGATTACAGGGTAACAGAGAAAGAAACTCTGTCCCACCATGTGTAGTCACGAAGGATCACATGCCACAGAGGATGTAGAATATTGTGAGACAGAGGAAAAGGATATGGAACTAGAATAGCCAGGGTTCTAAAACAGAAAACTGGGAGCAAAAAACTGTTCTAGCATAGCTTCTATTTTCTATCAGCATATAGGTAAGTGGTATTTTGCAGCCAGACATTAAACCAAGTATAAGGGGCTCATGCCATTATACATGATAGGTTATAAAGCAGTATCCTTATATTATTAATGATTACAAGTTTCCTCATTAGTTTATCAAATGCATAATGGCTTTCCACTACCAAAAACATAAAGCTGAAATCTACTGCAATCAAAGATCTCCTATTTTAAAAGGTTATTATCCAATGATCTGTGGTTAAAGCAGTTGTAGCATATATGTCACTCACTTTTGTCAATAAGTCATATTGATGAAAGAATTAGTTCCAAAATAGAAAAGTACACACTGAAAAATCTAAAAGTCACTGACAGGTGTTTATTAAAGTATGTTTCACAATAACTTTTAAATTCAGATATACAGAAGTATAACATACCTAAAGATGAGTGCACAAATTTAAAAAGTATATACACTGGTGAATTTTCATAAAGTATATGTACCAATATAACTCCACAGAGACAGAAAAATACATTTCCAGCACCTTGGAAGCCCTCCTCAGGCCACCTTCCATTTGCTGGTTCTCATCCTCCCTAAAAGTCATCAATAGACTCCCTTTGGTAGCCTGATAAAACAGCCATGTGGGAAAACGCCATGGCAAAGCACTGCAGACAGCCTTTTGGAAACAGTTTCAAGGAAGTTTAAAAGTAGATTCTCTCACAGTCAAGCCTCCAGAGAGACCCCAATCAAGCTGATTGATTCTTGACCCATAGAAACTATGAAAAAATAAATGTCTGTTGCATTAATATGCTAAATCTGTCCTAATATGTTAAACAGCGATAGGTAAGTCTCCCTCTTTCGCACATAATGATCTTTACATCTATGCAATCCCAAAGACCCTGAAGAGTTTTTTAATAGATGTGTAATAAAGTTTAAGTCCTTTTGCCATATACAACTTCAAAATGATATGAGAATGTTTTTTCAATGACTATATGTGAAGAGAAAATTACATTTTGGCAGTGTAACTAAAGTTATTATTTCAGGACAGGTGTGATGGCTCATGGTTGTAATCCCAGTGTTTTGGGATGCTGAGATGGAAGGATCATTTGAGCCCAAGAGTTTGAGACCAGCCTGGACAACATAGTGAGTTGCTGTCTCTACAAATTTTTTTTTTAATTAGCCCAGTATAATAGTACATGCTTGTGGCCCCAGTTACTCGGGAGGCTGACACATGAGAATTGCCTGAGCCCAGGAGTTCAAGGCTGCAGTGAACTATGATTGTGCCTCTGCACTCCATCCTGGGTGTCAGAGCAAGACCCTGTCTCTACAAAATGAATAAAGAAATAAATAAAAATAAAGCTATTATTTCATTTACATATGCAATATTTAAATCCATAAAGTTAACTTTCTTACTTAAATTAATTCATGAAAAATTATTAAATAAACAAATTTTACTTATTTATCTAATTACTTTTTTAAAATTTTAGCAATATAACCTATTTTGAAACAAATCTAACTCAACAGGCTTCCATCGTTCAAATTCTATAACACACTAACATTTTCAGTATCCTAACTCACTTTTATTAAGATAATAGAGACAGTTTCCAAATTGATAAAATACAGACGTGAATGAGCATAAAGCAACATCAATCAAAAGTTATCCTAATTTTCATAAGTTATACTGGTAATTTGTTCTAATTAATTGAGGTTAACTAGTTAAAGATTTGATCAAATGTATACAACCACATCATTTGGTTGAGGGATCATGAGAATGCTCAACCCATAACTCTGGAATCTTTTTATATATAAATACTACCATAAATGTTGTAAACATGGGGAAACATGACAGTCTGTTTCAGATCCAACAGTTTCTACTTAAGGAAAAAGTCAAGAATGCAGTGAGGTCTAGTCGAATGAATCACTAAAAGGAGCCAAAACATGATGAGGCCAAAAAACAAAAATGAAGTAAGATTTTTAGATATGCACACTCAAGTATTCGTGTATTACATGGTAGGATCCACAATCCATTTCCTTTGTCACAAACTAGGTTTCTAGCACCCTTAAATGAAGAATGAGCTCAGTGCCTGAAAATTTGAGCTTCTAAAAAATTATGCATGATAATGAAATGAAAGAAGATGCTAATTTCATACTTTATATTAGAAGTTTAAATACCTCTTGAAAATGGTATATTGGATGCAAAAGGATCTTTCATGCTTGATGGAAAACAAGAACTAAAAATAATATGATATGCAATATAATTCCAAAGCTCAATTTTATAAACCTCTAACTAAATTATTTAAATTTTGTCTCTCGTGTCTATTTTTAATTATATGTAACAGTATGTTTTTTCTTTACATTCAAGAATTTTATTAGAATCACAGGGACTTTTAACCCGGACAATGTTTTCAAAACAGGGATTTTTAAAAATGCAATACAATGAACATCACTTTAAAGCAATGTGAAATATGGCTTTTATGATTTCAAAATTCTAAACATTAATACCATTTTCCTTTACAAAGACTTTTATTATTTTCATTCATGATATTTAACAGATTGAAACAAAATTAGGAAAAGCGGAACAAAGTATTTGAGAAAGTGACATTTTCCAAGAATGTGCATGTATAAGTGAAACACAAAATAGCAAAGACATTTAAAATCTACCACAAGTTGCAAGAAGCATGGAAACACTTATATTTAAATGGGAAAAAGCTGCATAACCTTCAACATGTGTTACTGAATCTTGTGCTTTAAATTTAAGAGGAAAATTTTTGATAGTATTACGCTATTTGTATTCTTATTCAGCTCCTAAAGAACAAAAGCCAGTTGGTCTTGTTTTTTATTAAGTAATTAAAAAGAAAAAGCAAAGAAAATGGAAACTTAACTATATTAAAAGCTAAATTTGTGATTAACCTGGTTAATAATAACTTTTTAGTGTGCATTTTTCTACTTCAGAATTCTGAATAAATAATGGGTAAATACAACATCCCAACACTCCCACAACTTATGGAAAGGTAAGCAGGAAGGAGGGGTAAGCAACAACCCCACACAAAAACAGGAGGTAATCTTAGAATTGGGGTTGGAATCAGACATTTATCCTCAATATAGGTCTACTATACTACATAAGAGGCAAAAACATAAAGTATTACCTTGGAAAAAAATTAAGTTTAATTATTTGCATTTAAATGCAAATATGTGTTAGAATTACTACACTCTACCTTCAAGAAGCTTTCAAAATAATTAGTTAACTTTTTTATTTTTAAGGATAAAAGATTAAGTTATAACACAAGGAAATATATTTAATATTCCACAATGATAAAAAACGCAATGGAGATTCAGATTACAAAAGAGATGTTACAGGGAATAAGCATGATCTGACAATATAATTTATATTTATATATATATATACATACACATACATGCATATAATATACACACAATACAAATACAAATTATGTATTTATATGATACTATTTTCTACTATGCCTACACAATCTTATTCCACTAAAACCACCCATAAGCCAGGTGCAGAGGCACACATCTGTGGTACTGGCTACTTAAGAAACAGGAAGAGCACTTGAATTCAATTGAACCTAGAAGTATGAGACTGTAGTGTGCTGTAATTAAGCCTATGACTAGCTACTGCACTACAGCCTGGTCAACATAGCAAGATCCCATTTTTAACACAAACAACAAAAACCATCCATAAACGCAGCACTGATTAATATATTCTTTAGAATTGTATCTAGAAAAAATTTTCAAAAATGTCAGTATATAGAAGTCAGTGCCAGCCCCACTGCTATTTTTGTAAATAAAGTTTTATTGAAACACAACCTCATTCATTCATTTTTTTACTGTCTGTGCTTGAGTAGTTGCCACAGGGACCATGTCTTCCCTGAGTTCATGTAGTTCTGTTTTATGGCCTTCCTTTACAGAGGAAGTAACTTCTTAAAATTTTAAAATTTTAAGTTTAAAGTGAAATTTAAAACTAAATCTTGGAGCAGTGTGAAGAAGAGGTAAAAACGACCCAGGGCCAACTAAAACCAGCACGCGTCCAACGCCTTAGAGTTCTGCAGCAGTCACCACCATGCCCAAGAGAAAGGCTGAAAGGGATGCTAAAGCAGATAAAGCCAAGGTGGAGGAAAAACCCCAGGGAAGATGGCAAGGTTGTCTGCTAAACCTGCACCTCCAAAGCCAGAGTCCAAGCCTAAGAAGGGCCCGGCTAAGAAGGAAGAGAAGGTACCCAAGGGAAAAAGGGAAAAGCTGATGCTGGCAAAGAGGAAAGCAGCCCTGCAGCAAATGGAGATGCTAAAACAGACCAGGCACAGAAAGCTGGAAGTGCTGGAGATGCCAAGTGAAGTGTGTGCAGTTTTGATAGCTGTGTACTTCTGGTGACTGTACAGTTTGAAATATTATTTTTTATTGAATATTATAAAATTGCAGAATTTTGTTTTACTTTTTTTTAAAGCTATGTTGTTAACACACAGAACACAAAACACTGATGTTTTTGGGAAAGGGGCATATGTCACTAATAGAATGTCTCCGAAGTTGGATTGATGTGAGAGAAACACCTTTGCCTTCTAGTTTTCAGAGACTTCCCCTTGGCTCTCAGGAGGAGGGATTCCCTGACATCGACACACATAGCCACCTTGATACAAATGCCTTGTGGTGTAGAAAAACAAGTTCATTTTTATGTTCTCGTTTCCCTTTCTGCCATCAGCATAGACTTAACTCCCTTAAATCGTGACACCTATTAGGACCTGACCCCCAATAATTGGTTACCAGTATGTCAGTGACGCCATTGAGATGGCACCTCTCCAAAGAGCAGCAGTTCTGTTTCTATAATAGATTGTGGATCTTCAGATAAATATTGCCATTTTCATTTCACTTCCTGAAAGTCAGGGTTAGCTTGCGAAAAGTTGTCAAACAACATGCTAAATGTGAAATATCAACCCTCACTCTAAACTTTCCCTTTCAGAGCATCGATTGAAGATTTCATTGGGTTTTGGTAGTCCATTAAAGAAGGAAGTTTGAAAGTTGTTGTATACTGTTAATGATTGTCTGTCCATGTCCTGCCTGAAATACCATGACTAGTTATCAGACATATCTCTAGTAAAGCTGGATACAGTTTGGCTTGGAAACAATAAAATGAAATGAAATTTTAAAGGATAATTATGAAATATATTTGTTTATAACTTTCAACTGCTTCTCAGCAACATTTTTATACTGATTATTTATTTGTCAATAACTTTCCATTGAGTTAGGTTTTCCATTTCATATAAGTCATTAAACTTATTGGCAAAACATTACACATACTATTACCTTATATTTTATTGAGCATAAGCTCTATAGTGATGCCCTCCTCTTTCATTCTTGGTATTGGTAATTTGTGTCTCCTGTTTCTTTTGACCAGTCCCATTAAAGGATTATCAGTTTGGCCAGGTGCAGTGGCTAACACCTATAATCCCAGCAGTTTAGGAGGCCAAGGTGAGAGGACTGCCTGAGTCCATGGGTTTGAGACCAGCCTGGGTGACTTGGTGAGACCTTATCTTTACAGTAAATCAAAAAATTGGCTGGGCATGGTGGTGCATGCCTGTAGTTCCAGCTACTTGGAAGGCTGAGGGGAATGGATTGCCTGAGCCCAGTAGGTTAAGGCTGCAGTGGCCATGAGAGTGCCACTGCACTCCAACCTGGGGGACAGAGTAAGACTCCAACTCAAAAGAAAAAAAAAAGGATTATCAGTTTTACTGATGTCACCAAAGAACCAGTTTTTGGCTTGATCAAAACAGAGAAAATTCCAAATAATTAAAGTTCTAGTGAATTAGGAGATATGGTAATCTGTCAAATATGAAAGGGCTTAAGCAAATTGGTAAATGTTTACAACAGCTAGTTTACCATCTCATTACATCTATGTAATGAATACACACCTAGTGAAATGAGTTTTACCATTCAAATCTAAACAGTTCAACCACTATGATGAATCCTAAGTAAAATTTTTACTAGATATAAGATTAAAGCATAACCTCCCAAAGTCTCCAAGAAATGATCAAGTCCCATTTCCTGATAACACGAAGTACAAGTTTGTCAGCCTTTTAAGTATCATCTCCCCTAAACTGAAATCCAGGGCCTGCCTCTACCAAACAGACAAATCAACAAATGTCAAAATTATTAGTATATTTTAAAATCTAATTTTTTAAATCTAAATTTTAAAAACTGGTAATTCATCTACCAAGGTGCAAGTGAAACATATTCTCATTACTTTTTTATATAACCTGATCTAACATGAACTAGTATAAAACTGTATTTCAGTTATTATAACCTTGACACACAGGAAACATTCTACTGCATCTTCACCTCAAAAGAGCTGACTCCATCTAAAAGTATTATATGACAACTCATAATTCAATATACATGTGAAATATCTGTGAACTTCATTAATCAACCCTATTATTAAAAAATTCCAACTTTCTAAGAGCAACAACAATAAAGACCAAGCCAAACAGTAAGTTTTTATTCTTTTTCCTTCTTTTTAAAGACAGGGTCACCCAGGGTGTAGTTCAGTGACATGATTATAGCTCACTGCAACCTCGAACTCCTCGGCCCAAGTAATCCTACTACCTCAGCCTTCTAAGAAGCAAGGACTAGAGGCATACATTAACACGCCCAACTAATTTTTTTTTTTTTGGTACAGACGGAATTCTCGTAATGATGCCCAGGCTGGCCTCGAACTCCCAGGTTCAAGTTATCCTCCTGTCTCAACCTCTGGAAATGCTAGTATTACAGGTGTCAACTACGGCGCCTAGTCCTAAGTTTGTTCTAATAAAGAAAATAACTGTCCATTAGTTCTCCCAGGATGTTTTCCACGTATTTTTATTATGCGGAGATACAAAACATTACTAATTAAAGGAATGCAAATGAAGAAACTAAACAAATCTAGTTAATCTACACATTTCTTAGACTTATAAGCCCTTTCACTAAAAAGAACTTCTATATAAGCTTCTGGAGGGGAGAGACTAAATCTTGCTCATTGTCATATGTTGAACATAGTACTACATGCTAAAAGAATGAATTAAGAATTAAGGAAAAAACTAAAAGAATTACTATTCCAAAACACAGAATGTATAACAGCAAGAGTGAGCCTTAACATGAAGTATGGACTTTGGGGGATAATGATATGTCAATATAGGTTCATCAGCCCTGATATGGTGGCTCATGCCTGTAATCCCAGCACTTTGGGAGGCTAAGGCAGGAGAACTGCTTGAGCTGAGGAGTTCAAGACCAGCTCAGGCAACATAGCAAGACCTCGCCTCTAAAAAATTAAATTAAAAAAAAAAAAAAAACAGCTGGGCATAGTGGCAGGTACCTATACTTCCAGCAACTTGGAAGCTAAGATGGAAGGATTGCCTGAGCCAAGGAGGTCAAGGCTATGGGGAGCCATGACTGTACCACTGCACTCCAGCCTGGGTGGCAGAGGGAAACCACAGTTTTTTAAAAAGGGGAGTGTTTCGGCCGGGCACAGTGGCTCATGCCTATAATCCCAGTACTTTGGGAGGCCAAGATGAGAAGATTGCCTGAGCCCACGGATTTGAGACCAGCCTCAGCAACTTGGCAAGACCTCATCTCTACAATAAATCAAAAAATTAGCCAGGCGTGGTGGCATGCACCTGTGGTTCCAGTTACTTGGAAGGCTGAGTCGGGAGGATCGCCTGAGCACAGCAAGTCAAACCTGAGGTGGCCATAAGCATGCTACTACACTCCAGCTCAGGCGACAGAGTGAAACTTAACTAAAAAAACAATTTTTTTAATTTAAAAAAGGGGGCTGTTTCATCAACAATAACAAATGTACCACTCTTGTAGGAGCTGTCGAAAATGACAGAGGCTATGAATGTTGGGGGAAGGAAGCATATGGAAAATCTCTGTATGCTGAACTCGGTTTGCAGTGACCCCAAAACTGCCCTAAAATAATTATTTTCATCCTCCAGTAAAGCTGAGAGAATAAAATATCAATTTTTAAAAATCTATTTAAAAGTCTTTTAGGGAGGCTGAGGTGAGTGGATTGCCTCAGCCTGCAGGTTCGAGACCCGCCTTGGCAACTTGGCAAGACCTCATCTCCACAATAAGTCAAAAAATTAGCCAGGCGTGGTAGCGCAAGTCTATAGTTCCAGCTACTTGGAAGGCTGAGGCAGAAGGATCCCTGGAGCCCAGCAGGTCGAGGCTGCGGTGGCTGGGAGCGGCCACTGCACTCCAGTCTGGGCGACGGAGTGAGACTTCAACTCAAAAAAAAAAAAGTCTTTTAAAACATGACTAAATAAGCCAAGAGAGACTTGGCAAAAATATACTTCTTATACAAGCATCCTAAAATGTTTGACATTCTACCTTTTGTGATTTTTTTTTTTTTTGCAGTCAGAGTCTCACTCTGTTGTCCATGCTGGAGAGCAGTGGCACACTCACGACCACCCCAGCATCAACCTGCTGGACTCAGGCAATCATTTCACCTCAGCCTTCCAAATAGCCAGAACTACAGGAGCGTGCTACCACATCCGGCTAATTTTTTTAAATATTGTAGAAACAAGGTCTCACCAAGTTGCCCAGGCTGGTTTCAAACCCCTGGACTCAGGCAAGCCTCATACCTTGGCCTCCCAAAGTGCCGGGATTACCAGGCTTGACACATTGCACCTGGCTTTCGTGATTCTTAATTTGCTAGTAAATGCTATATGTGTTGCTGTTGTATCTCCATACTTTCATCAAGAGAAGATGAATATTGTGCATTTGATAAATACCAACCATTGGATAAAGGCATTATATGTATTATTTCATTTAACACTTATGATAATCCTATGGTGTAGGTAAAACGTTATAGAGGGAAGTTTTTCTTTCTTTCCTTCTTTTTATTGCAGCAACCATAGCCAGGTAACTATTTCATTTCATTTCATTTCATTTCGAGTATGGGTCTCACTCTGTCACACTCGCAGAAGTGCAGTGGCATGGTCACAGCTCACCACAGCTTCAAACTCCTGAGCCGGGGCAATCCTTCTGCCTCAGCCTCTTGGAGGCTAGGACTACAGGAGTGCACCACCCACTTCCTGGCTAATTTTTTTTGTGGAGATGAGGTCTCACAATGTTGCCTAGGCTGATCTTGAACCTCTGGGTTCAAGTAATCTTCACTTCTTAGCTTCCCAATGTGCTGGGATTACAGGTATGGTGACCTGTAATTCTACCGCACCTGACCCCCTCAATTTTTTCTTTAGACATTTAGTTCATTTTTCAGAATAAAAAAAGAAATACTTTAAATCTTTAATATTCAGCAATAAAATATTGGGGAAGATATTTCTAACAATATCAAAAGTTTTAGTTGCTAAATATATGGTTTTATATGCATTTACTGGGTGACTAGGAAAGTCATTTATAGATAAAAGGAGAACTAAAAGAAGACTGAAGTTGCAACCTTGATTCATTAGCATCAGGCTTCCAAACATCCCAAGAAAAAGCCAACAAAGATGCCTTTGGTGTTCATGTAGTAGATATTATAATTAGTCATAATTATATATATAATTATTACAGTGTACTATTTGAAAGTAATGATGCAGGTACTAAAAATCTCACATTGTAAATACCTATACAAAAGAAAAATGAGTTTACGTCAATAACAGCAGAAATATTAATACATTATTCACTATTTATGAACTCTGGCAAATATATGAATCAATGAGTCTATTAAAAAGGCCTAGGCCGGGCACAGTGGCTCAAGCCTGTAATCCCAGCACTTTGGGAGGCAGATGAGAGGACTCAGAGCCCGCAGGTTCGAGACCAGCCCGGACAACTTGGTGAGACCTCGTCTCTACAATATATCCAAAAATTAGCCGGATGTCGCAGCATGCGCCTGTAATTCCAGCTACTTGGAAGGCTGAGACAGAAGGATCGCCTGAGCCCAGCAGGTCGACACTGGGGTAGCCGTGAGCGTGCCACTGCAATCCAGCCTGGGCGACAGAGTGAGACTCCAGTGAAAGGAAGGAAAGAAAGAAGGAAGAGAGGAAGGGAGGAAAGAAGGAAGGAAGGAATGTACATTCCTATTTGTACACTATCTTCTGATAGATAACAAAATCAGAGAAACCACTGACAGAGGAATACAAAAGATTAGAGGCAAAACAGACCAGTTAAATATTAAACATTAACATTTCACTTAATGACTAAGGAATACATCATATTAAAAATTCCCTAAAATATCAAGTACAGCTAGTTTTGAGTCATGATATCACAAAGAACTTTTAAAAACTAAAATATAGTAAGGAAAACGTATGAGCTGACTATGGTAGAAGCAATAACGGCAACACAAAGCAAAATGTAACTCACATTTATTTCCCTTAAAGCAATATAATTTAAAACTGCTTATCAATTATGATAAACAAAAAAAAATAGAATCCTTTTACATATCAACAGATAAACATAACCATACTGAACTAAAAAACATGGGATTACTGTTAGAAAAAGAATGATTTATTTTCACAGTAAGCCACAAGCTGTACATAACTGCTTTTTGCTGAGTCACTTCCTGCTTCTTGTTCTCTTTTTGCGGGCTTTTACTTTGGTGGGCTTTTTCATTTAAATTTCTACAGGAACCAATTAGAACAAAATCTTGTAAGCCAAATGGCAAACAGGACATGCAAATAAAGTAAGTGTGTCATACCTACGTTAACCAATTAATAAACAGAACATGCAGATAAACTAACCATGCAAACCAATCTATATAAGATCTGTAGGCAACATCCAGGAAAGTGATGTAAACTCTGGAAGTACCCACCCTATAGAGAAACAGTAGAGGCACTTGCATTTTAGGGCATAAATACTCTGGCTAAAACTGCTTCCATGTGCCTGCTCATATGAAGGACACCCATTCTTGCAAGAGTGTTATTAAAAAATGCTGCTTCACTCTTCTGATCTCTGAGTTTCCTTGTTGTTTGTGGCTAACCCAGTCTGGAGGTGAGGGTGTCCCCTAGTGCCCCCATTTCTAGCAGGTACTTGAAATGAGGATACTTAAGTCTGGCTCAACTCACAAAAAGATGTTAATTACACCAACTTCTGCCAGGCAAGCACACAGAAGCCAAATGTGGAAGAACATACCTGTTTTTATGATGCTAATATCACCTTAACACTTTACACTCTATCAATATACAAATGAAATATGAATATACATATGAAATCAATAGAAACCACTTATTAAACATTTAAAGAAAACCAGAAGTTCATCATAGCATTAGAGTCATATTGATAAATGAAGCAAAAATTAATAGATTATACTTACGGTCTATTTCTCAAAATCATGGAGTAACCTGTTCTACCAAAAGAGACAGATTTGTGTTTAAAAAATCTATAAATTGACAATTATTTCCTTTGTCAGTTCTTAAAATGACAAGGCTCAGAAAATATAAGCTTTCACTTTTTTTTAATTGGACAGTGAAATACACTGTTCTAAACCAATATACACAACTTGCTATATTAAAATACAATAAAATCATTATTCTTACACCATAAAGTATGTGTTAGTTGAAAACTGACCGGACTCAGTGGCTCAGCCTGTAATCCCAGTGCTTTGGGAGTGGATTGCCTGAGGTGAAGTGAGTGGATTGCCTGAGCCTGCGGGTTCGAGACCCGCCCGGGCAACTTGGCGAGACCTCATCTCTACAATAAATCAAAACTTAGCCGGGCATGGTAGCACGCATCTATAGTTCCAGCTACTTGGAAGGCTAAGGCAGAAGGATTGCCAGAGCCCAGCAGGTCGAGGCTGCGGTGGCCTGGAGCGTGCCACTGCACTCCAGTCTGGGCGACGGAGTGAGACTCCAACTCAAAAAAAAAAAAGAAAAGAAAACTAGGAAGAATTTTTACATTCATTTTACCTAAATATATAAAAATGGCTTTAAAAAAAGGAGTTTTCAAGTTGTAACAGTATTACTACCATAAAAGATTAGTTTTTTTAGTATACGTAGAAGTAAAACGTTTTCTTATTTGGCTTTTCTTGTAAAGGCAGGTGGAATTCAAAGGAAAATGAAGAATAGTCAAACAATAAAGCAAGATGCTGTGAAATGCATATACTACATCTAATGTGGATAATTATGATTTTGAAATAAAATATGAAAATAATACATGAAGTAACAATATATAATTGCCTTAGCAAAAATAAAAAGTTTTTATGAACATATGTACTAGACAAAATAAAATTATTTGTAACATAATTTTAATATTCGGTAATTCAAAGAAATAGCCCTCACTCACAATTAAGAAAGCTAATAAATATATGAATGGTCATAGATGCAATGCAAAAGTATAGAAAATGCAAAATACTAAGGTTATATTGGAGTCATTTATAATGACAGCAATATGTGAATTTCTGACACAATCTTTAAAGAAATTTAAGATTTTATTATGAGAAATAAAGATTATCTTTATTGCCCAGTATCAAGAAAACTCATAGCATTGTACCTTTAAAAATTAAAGCTATTTCTATATGACATCAAAATTTTAAAAGCCAAGATAAATTACTCCCAACATGAAATCATGATTTATTTGCATTGCAAAACGGCGCTATTAGTGTTTTTTAAGAATTATCTGAAAGGTATTTCAAGAAGATAAGTTAAGAGTTGGAGCAGGAGATAAAGTTAGCACAGGTATACATGACAAAAGGGCAGACTATTTGAAATTTGGATTCTCTTAGAACATATAAAATGAGTGAGCCAGGCACAGTGGCTCACACCTGTAATCCTCACACTTTGGGAAGTGGAGGTGAGAGGAATGCCTGAGTCCAAAGGTTCAAGACCAATCTGGGCAACTTGGTGAGACCTCATTTCTACAATTAAAATTTTAAAAATTAGTCAGGCATGGTGGCGCACGCCTGTAGTTCCAGCTACTTGAAAGGCTGAGGCAAAAGAATCACATGAGCCCAGGGAACCAAGCCTGCAGTGGCCATGAGTGTGCCACTATACTCCAGCCTGGGTAAAAGACTGAGATCCTGACTCAGAAAATAAATAATTAAAATAAAATGAGTGGCCATGGTTCTTTTCCTACATATAGTATAGATACACTGTTTTTAAAATCAGAGATTGAAAAGCAGGTGATTTTTAGAGAACGAATTATTTGTATTTCAAAAATATATACGTGGTCAAAAATTTTATGACACAAATGAAATGATGCAAACTTTCAGATAGATTAAAGGGAGATGTCTTTTAGGTTCTAGTCCCTCTCAGATGGAGAGCTAAAAATGGAAACTGGAAATTCCCACTTCTACTTCCAGGATTAAGCAATATAATTGTTATCAGTCTGATACTATAAAAGCCATTAGAATTTATTTTGAAAAGCACACGTTAAGATCCAAATTCTCCTTAAAATGCATAGAATGTTTCCTCTCGATTATGAAAAATAACTTCTTTACATTTGGAACCTAAATTTTAAGTTGACTAGAAACTTTAAAACACACGCACACAAAAACCAACCTCGGGCAAGCCTCAGTTCACTGGATCTATGTCACATTGATTTATAACAGTTATTTCTTAGGGGGGAAAAAAGCACACACAGATGCAAACAATTACTCTATTTTTGTAGGCAACAAGTGAGGTGGGTGGTAACTGAGAAATTTTTTTTTAATCCTGTCACAATATTCTGCTTTTTCTTAAGAAACCCTCCTCACACAACAAACGTTTGCCACATCAGAGAATTTCCAGGGCCTGAAGCACCACTTTGATTCCAGACCGCTGCAGGCATTAGCAGGAGGTAATTAGGGTAAAAAGTTCAGCCACAGTTCCATGTCTAGAGTCCTGCCAGAAATAAATTTCCTCTCTATTCACTGGTTTCTACTGTACCCTCCTTAACAATCATATTGAAAACACATTTATCTTTGTAGAGTTTGTTCCTTTTCTAATTAACTTTATGGTGTTTACAATGTTTAATAATTTAAAACGGCACCAATCACAGCAGTTTTATCCTTAATAGTGGAGTGGTATATTATCATTTTTCCTCTATTGCTGCTTCGTTTGACAAGTGACTCACAGAAGTATGTACTGCAGCTGTTTTCATCAAGCTCTCTGGTCATCATAAACATATTTTATTTCCTTGTTTGAGAAAGGTGCATAGACAAAATTGAAAAACATGCATTCAGAACGTGTTCTTTCAAATTTTTCAGGAAAGCGAAAACAACTGGTCAGGAAAAGTTTAAAATGTAATAGTACAAAGTTATTATTGTATGTCATATTTTCCACAGATAGAAATATGAAGTATTACATCTATATAAATGATAAGATCAAAATATAGCAAGTTTGAGGGGTTATATGCTTCAGAAAAGAAAGTCAAAGGAGCATTCAGAATACTGTCTCTTGTTCTTCATCACTTTCTCCACAAGCACATTCACCCACACCCACAGAGCCCACACAGGGAGGTGCTAATGAAGAGGTCACTTACCTCACAATCAATGTTTTACCTTCTTTACATATTGAGTTTGAAAAACAAGATGCTAATTAAATTACATGAATGAAAAAAAAAAAACCACTCCCTACAAAAACTACTTTCAAACAAAGGAAAAATCATTAACTAAAAAGGACATAGCACATAATTCAATCAAAAGACATTTAAGTTTAGAAAAAAGAGCAGGGCTGGGTGTGGGGGCTCACACCTGTAATCCCAGCAATTTGGAAGGACCACTGGAGGCCAGAAATTTATGACCAGCCTGAGCAACAAAGAGAGATTCTGTCACTACAAAAAAAATAATAAAATAATTAGCTAGTCATGGTGATACAGTCCTGCAGTACCAGCTGAGGTGGGAGGATCACTGGAGCCCACAAGTTTGAGGCTGCAGTGAGCCATGATCATATCACTGTACTCCAGCCTGGGCAACAAAGTGAGACCCATGTCCAAAAATTAAAAAAGAAAAAAACTAAGACTAAATCTTGCCTCTAGGATGCTGTATTAGCTGTGATAACTACCTTATGGAGGCCAGAAAGTTTATTTTTAAAATAATAATAATAATCTGTTTATGAACATTTAAAAATACTTCACATGGTTTGTGATTTTTTGAGTTTTTTCAGCAACATACAAGTCTAAAAGGAGCTTTCTACATCTTTTCAAATTCTCTTCAAAATTTGATCCTCAGTATCCTAAGGCTTTACACCCAGAAATACAGAAGAAAAGTGTGGCCCTCTGTAGTATCCTGAACAAAATACACAACTCAAGATCTTACAGCATTTTAAAAAATTTCCTCTACCATTTCACTTAGCCTGACCTTTTCTACTAAGGACTTACTATTGGTCCCTTTTATCCCCTCATGAGCTAGATAACATCAAGGACTTCTGCCATCTTCCAGGGAAGTTTTCCGACTAAACTTGTGTAACAACATCATGTTTTGTACTGTTGCAGCTGGATTTACATTTCTCAAATATAAAGAAACACTATTTAAAAGTGCTCAATAATTGTAATAGTGTAGGAAGAGAATAATAAATAAAGGTATATTTTAAATGACTCCAGAGAAAAAGCACACCCAGGATTTCAAATTCCAATTTTTTAGCAACCTCATAGAACCAATGGTAGCATCAACATACCAAATGATGCACATTTACTATATTGTTTGAAATGTATAATAATTCCATGTGCTTACAATAAGCAAATGTTCATGGAATAACAAAAATCTATAATTTATTCTTAGATGCCCAGAAACACCTAAGAATTATAACAGAATAAATTATAAACTAGCAAATCCACTCCTAGTAACATATACCAAACAGAAATGTACATCAAAAAAGGTACAGAAATAGTCATATCAGCAATATTTAACAACCCCAAAATGGCAAACTATTCAAATGTGCATCAATAAACACTAATATTCTGTTGAGCGTTATCTAGCTCCTTTCTCTACTAGTTTTTATATATATCACCATACTATATATTTTACTTATGAGTTTATTGTTCCCTCTCCTTGCTACAATGTCAGCTCTACCAATACACAGATTTTTTTGTCTTGTTAGATCAGGGTTTCTCAAATTTGACAGCATGGACTAGATAATTATTTGCTGTCAAGGGCTGATTTGTACATTATAGGATGTTTAGCAGGTTCCTTGACAACTAGATACCAATAGCACCTTCCACTCCATGATGTGGCAACCAAAAATGTCCCCAGACACTATCAAGTGTCCCCTGAGCATCAAAATCATCCCTCCCTTCTTACCCTCAGTTAAGAAACAATATAATGTTTGTAGCTGACGTATAATAGGTGTCATCAGCGTGTCTTGAAAGATAAAGAAGTCCCTTCTTAGAATAAAAGGGAAAAAGCAGTAAAATAAAGCAGTTATTTGAGATTCCTATCTAAATGGCAGAATAGGTGATCTATAGAAAACATTGTCTAATCATACACAAAATGAATGATTAGCTCAGCAGCAGACAAGGATGCCTTGCATCTCATTGAGGCTATGTTGTAATTTACAGAATAAATTACATCCCAATAGTCTTTGATTGCAACCAATTTAAACCACAGTCACAGTAAATTACCTTTCTCAAATCCCAATACTGTGATACAAGAAAATCATCAAATATCATAATTAGTAAGATTTAGCAAGGTTTTCTTCTGACTAAATACCATATAGCTGCATCAACAAAAGATTCCCCCCCAAAAAAACTGCTCAAAAATACTTGATTTGGAAACTGTCATGGTTCTCCATAATGAATTACTTAATCGGCTAGCTCAATTTTGTATTTAACATAATCACAACACAATAGTGACCTCTTTTCAGGCTTATTCACTGTGCACAAGCCCAGTTCCAACAGAAGTAGAGTAAGCATGCCTGTATGGAATTCCACAAAGTTAAAATCTATGCAGATGTTCTTTCCCTTTTGGTTTACCTTTAATTTGCAAATCTTGTAATCTAAGCCTGAAGTTGAATGAACCAACA
Source organism: Tarsius wallacei (assembly GCA_963574415.1). Lineage (NCBI taxonomy): Eukaryota > Metazoa > Chordata > Mammalia > Primates > Tarsiidae > Tarsius > Tarsius wallacei. The sequence continues at coordinate 23,615 of CAUYQG010248632.1, forward strand.
TTTAAACCAGTATAGCAATATCAGCCAAAAACTCAATCTGTTTTTGATTTACATGCCATTTATATGTCAAGACTGCATCCTTTTTGGTGGCTGAAAAAACTGTTGTTTTGAAATGATTACATAGAGAAACTGCAAGTCCTTCAGTAGTTTTACGAACTGGTTCTAGACGTAAAACTTCACTTTTAAAAGTTCTTTAGTTTAAGTTGTAGAGTAGAAAAAAAAACAACTTTGTACTAAAGACTCTTGCCTTTACATTTTTAAGTGGAAACCAAAGCCACTTTGAAGTATATGACAGCAAAGTATTTCCCAAAAATGCTCACTACAAAGTGAAGATGGCACTGCTATTCAAGGAGACTTATTATATAGAAACATATTTCTCCCACTAACAGAGGGGCAAGAAGGATGCATTACAAAGAGGCATGAGAAAACTATTGTGGGTGAGGGATATGCTCATTATCTTGATTGGAATGATGGTTTCATGGGTATATACAGATGTCAAAATTTATCAAGCTGCACACTTTAAATATGTACAGTTTATCATGTTTCAATATACCTCCATAAAGATAGAGCACAAGAGAGCTTTATGAGCTTCTTTACGGAATATAAACAAATTACCATCTTCCGATGAAGGTAAAGAATACTAGATATAGTACTGGGTTAGGCCATTAAGACTGACAAACCGCCGCTTTGGGAGGCTGAGGTGAGTGGATTGCCTGAGCCCGTGGGTTCGAGACCTGCCTGGGCAACTTGGTGAGACCTCATC
>CAUYQG010248633.1:0-10600 GCA_963574415.1 Tarsius wallacei
CTTGGTGAGTCGTGACTAGGCTGTATGCCCTTTCTATCTAAGCAGGCTTTACAATTCTGCCCTACTTTCCATGTAGTTGAAGAAGGTCTTTATAACTTTTAAAACTTGACAAATAAACTGCCACTCTTAGTGACATTCAAAAAAAAAAAAAAAAAGAAAAACTAGGGGTGAAGCCCTATTTATGCCACCAATTTTGTGAGATCTTTATTACCCTCAGTATCTAATCCTGGGAGGAGAGATGATAAAGACTTGCCACATTAGTTTGCTAATAATTAACTAAGAGAAGGCATGTGAAGTGCTTTGCAGAGTGCTTACGTATAATACATGCTTAATAAAGATAAGCTATTATAATTGGGGCTGTGTAACCACCTCAGTTGGTACTTCTCACCTAGGGCTATTTACAGAGTTGGAGTTCTTGGGTGAGAGGGACCCTTAACTCCCATGGTCTAAATCTACCTCTGTAGAAAGTTCAGAGCAAACATCTTAATTTTGTTGCCTGTATCAGTGAACAGAATAAAAGCAACCGCATCTGTTCTTTTTGGAGTCTTATTTGCTAGAGCTCTCACCCATGTCTGAAACAGCCCCCACTACTTTAGAAACTGCCTTTTTTGCTTGGCTTGTTAATTTAAGCAGTCTCCTGCTTAGCAAGACATATTTTACCTTGAGATTTAATTCCTTTTGCCATTCTCTTTGATGTAGATCTGATTTTCAGAGATCCTTGTCAGGATAGGTTGCTGCTGAACCATAAGATAACCAGATGACTCAATGGTTGTGTTCTTGATATACTTCCAGGCACAATTGGAACTTGCATCTATTTTCACCTCCTTTTTAATAAACTATTCTCTCTATTACCCAGTGTGTTGACACTTTCTGTGGTAATTTTCTCAATTATATTCCAGTTATCTGGCTAAACTTTCCAAATAATCTTAAATAAAAATAACACCCACTACCATCTTGCTTTAAGCCTACTGTCAAAACACAAATGTTAACACGCTGTGTGGGGCATGCCTATTAAGTAACCAATAAAGGCCAGAACATTTCTGATTTTCAAATTATCTATTTTGAAGTTCAGATGTTGTTCCCAATTTTTCTAGTAGGGCATGAGCTTCTTTATTTTTCAGATATCTTCCTTTTACACTGATATTTCTCCATATATATTTTTCATAACATGGATATCCTCTTCAGTATGTGTTGTCAATTTCAGCTAGAAAAATCATTTTCTTGACAATGCAGTGATTTTCCAAATCCCAGTTATCACATCTCATCTGAAAACTACTTTCCTTAAGGTTTAACTTGACTATATTTTACTATTATAATTTCAGTTTAATTTGTCTCTAAAAGACTTTAAACATTATTTTAAGAAGCACAATACTTAAAACAAATGCAATATTTGGTACTTATTAATACTGACACTTTTCTATAATAGATATAATCCTATAATTTTATTCAACACACTGCTCAATATTTGCATCTTTTATGGGCTCTGCTTTCTTGCATATTGTCTAATTAATCTCCTAGCCCAATAAGAAAAATGCTTTCCTTATTTCTTAGGTAAAGAAATTGAGGAACAGAGAGACGCAGTGGTTTTTCACAGTCGCAGGTGAACTAACTATTTAAAGCAAAGATTCACACTCAGGACTCCTGATATGGCAAAATTGCTCTTTCCACTAGACAACACTAAACTTACAGAAGTGACATTTATGCTGTAACTAGTCTACAGAGTCTCAAAGGAAATGATTGACTTTGAACATGCACCTCTATTAAAATCTGCCTCTCCTATCACTGTCACTGATCCTGAGAGAATGCCTTTTATATGCCCAGGCACATAACAATGTGCTTTCTAAATGATAGTAATGTTAAAAATAACATTTTTCCAGCATGTCATTCCAGGAACTGATCTATTGTGTAACTGAAATCTCTTCAGTTTGATGCTTTCTCTGCTATGAAAAGAAAGCACAGGCTTTAATACATCATGATGTCTCTTTTATTCATTCCTTTCAACTTTTGGTTTAGTGCTTACAAATTACCTATAACAGATTCGCAAGTGATGCCTTCATCGTCAAATTTGGTAGCACGATCAAGGAGACTGCTGAAATATTTTATACAGTGTTTTACATGCAGAACAGCTCTGGTTGTGGATATGTTTTTGTACCAATAAACCTTATAAGCTGGCATCCTCATAATACTGGTATTTCACACATAGGGCTAATTCACACTCTGTGGGTTCTACATGTTACCAAGGTTCTATTTTATACTACTAATTTTGGTTGGTATGTTTTTTAACCACAAGGACTTTTGAAGCCACATAATAACACATTTAAGAGCATTAATGTGCTAAGAAATTCAGAGAAACAGAATCAATACATACAACAAATGGAATGTGTATGTGTGAATATATATATATGCAGATAGAGATATTAATTGATTAACTGTGTATATATATGAGGAGAGAGATAGAGATTAATGACATTACTTGATTGATTTTAAGGAATTGATTTACATGATCATTGGGGCTGAAAGGCAAAAATCTGTAGAGCAGATTGGTGGTTTGGAGACTTGTAGATGTTGCAGATTCCAGGCTGAAGGTGGTCTGGAGGCAAAATTCTTTCTTCCCTCAGGGGACCTTAGTCTATTCTTCTGAAAAAACTGCTTGGAAGAGACCTACCGACATTATGGAGAATAACATCCAAGTTCAATAATTTAAATGTAATGACGTTGAAAAAATGTCTTCACAACAACATCTAGACTAGTGTTTTACCAATATTTGTGTACCCTTGTCTAGCCAAATGGACACACACATTATCCATGACAACTGGGTTCTAACTTCTTGATTTCTTTTAAAAAAAGATGTTATTTAACTCCAAAAAGTCACCCTATTAAAATTCCAAAGACTTCCATGATGCATACACAAATTTATACACTTTAATATAAAACTAGCACTTTTGATTATGAAATTAAATCTTTTTTTTTACAGTGTTAAGTTCTGTACTTAAATTATTTGGGGTTAGTATCATTTAACATGAGCAAGGCTTTTCTAAAATAACTTTTGCTAGTACTATAGCTAATTATATCAAGGCTATAAGCTTGACTGGCTTCCTTTGACAGAAAGAAAAAAATATTCTTTGTTAGATAATATTTATTTCATAATATTTCTTGGAACTTTAACCTAAATTTTATTTCAAAAGTCCTTGTTTAAAGATTTATTTCAGTGAAACTGTCATTTTTGTGTGTGTTTGAAAAACTATTCATTATATTCTTTAGCCTTTAATTCATATTTTGCTGTCTTCTAGTTAGTAGGCATTCAATAAGTTTTAGTTATCTACTTTCCTTATGGTAAAAATTGAAATGGTACCAGCAATATATGTATATTTGGAGTTGGAGTCTCACTCTTGTACCCAGGCTGCGGTGCAGTGGCATGCTCATGGCCACTGCAACCTTGACCTGTTGTGCTTAGGTAATCCTTCCTCCTCAGCCTTCCAAGTAGCAAGAACTGCAGATGCATACCACCATGCCCGGCTAGTTTTTGTGATTTATTGTAGAGATGAGTTCTTATCAAGTTGCCCAGGCTGGTCTCAGTCTCAAACCCTCAGGCTCAGGCAATCCCCTCACCTTGGCCTCCCAAAGTGCTGGGATTATAGACTGAACCACCACACCCGGCCAGCAATATATCTTAATATGTACAAAAATATTAAGTAACTTGTTTTAAAACTATTTTTATTGGTCTTTTTAAAAAAAATCCTTACATTTTAAATATGTTTTAATAAAATCAGTGTAACAGATTCTAGAGAAAGGAAGTATGTCATTGCTTGATGACTGCTGATTCTGTCAGGATGAATCAATACAGGCTAAATTATGCTACACAACTACAAAATGTAGTGTCTTCATAAACTAAGGGCTCATTTCTTGCTTACCTACATGTCAAACACGAGTCAGTATTATAGGTCTGCTCATCAAAGTCATTGGTTAACCCAGGCTGAGACTCGATTTATATACATGCACCATGATCACTGTGCCGGAGAAAGGACACTTGCAGTGAGTTGTATATGCTGCTTCTAACACTTCCACCCAGAGCTGACTCACATCGCTTCTGCTCACATATTGTCAATCAATAGAAGTTACAAGGCCACATGCCTAACTGCAAAGCAGAGGAGGAAGTGTAATTTGACTATTAACCTGGAAGGGGGGAAATGGGAAACTTGTGAACACTCCTGATGATCCCAGTCAGGCTCTGTGTCAAGTGTGATTCTGTATAAGGAATGATTTTAGCTTTAATAGATGACTGGGAATAGCTCATAAAGACATTCAGGTATTTCTCATGATAGTAGAGATAGGCAGTCACCAAGTTGGTATAGGAGCTCAAGAATGACATCAAGGATCAGGTCCTTTTCATGTTTCTGTTCTACTTGTCCCAGTATCATGGATTTTTTGTCCTTAGCCTGGCTACTTGATGTTTTCTAGAAGGCTTCTTCAGCTATAAATATCACATCCTCACATATCTGCCCCCAAGTCAGGGAGCAAGGATGAGATTTTTTTCTTTGACTTCTCTCTGACCAGGAAAAAAAGTCTTTCTCCGAAGAAACAAATCTGCTTTCTTAACAGAGTTTCTAAAAAAATGTTTCATTAGTCAGTACCTGTCACCCTGTGGTATCTGAGAAGGGGCAAAGAGTAAGTATAACTGGTTTATAAAACAATCATGGCTTTACCATCTTTCTTCCTCTGGGGCTGGGCACATTGGCTCTTGAACAAAATTGTAGATGTGATATTAAAAAAGAAGAAGAATGGCTGTGGAGAGAATACAAGAACACCTTTCACAAGGAAAAAACATATTCTTCGAAATTGAAGAGGAAGATGGTGATAGTTTGAGGCACATTGTAAGCAAGACAGATGACCACATACTCTAAGAAAGTTAAAAAACAGGCTACAGGATGATGAGATTATTTCAGGTGGGGGATCAAGTCAATCAAGGCAGTAACATATGAGAAGATCCTTGGGAAACTGGAGGGATTTCAATGACAGAAAGGACATTTCAGGTGGAAAGCACTGAAAGAAAAAGGTCAGAAAAATGAAAATGCTGGAGATTAAGATAGGATTAAATAATGTAGAGCCGTGAAAATCACACAAGAGCTTGAGCTCTTTAAGGAGTCTTATAAATGCGTCATCATGAGCTCCAGACTTAGACCTCCATCTCAGTTCTACCACTTACTCACTGTGAAATGTTGAACAAATTTCCTAACTTCTCCAAGTCTTCATTCCCTCATCTGTAACAAAGAGAATAATAAATGATACCTACTTATCTTCGTTAGGCTATGCCAAACTACTGTAATGAATAGTTACAAAAATGCAATGACTGAAATAAAATAAAAGTTTACTTTTTATTCCTATAACAAGTTAGTGGGCAGATTCAAGAACCCAGGGTCACAGCAACTTTGTCATAGCATATCACCTGACACAGTGTAAGCAATGTTTAAATGTTCACTGTTATAAATGTTAGACATAGTTTTGACTTAGAAGCTGAGGGACTTCGTGGGGGAACTGAATGAAACATAAACCTTCGTAAACCACAAAAGAATCTGTATTAATTTTGAGTGAAAGAATGAAGCAATTAGAACTGAAATAAAGATTATCTGGCAGATATATATAGGAAGGGGATACCCCCAAAACTGAAATTTATTTGTAAAAAATTGTGTATTTATTTTTACATGTTTAAACTTCAGTCACCTTCAAAGTACTCTTCGTTTGATGCGATACATCTACCAAGTTGCTTTTTCCACTCCTCAAAAGCTTTTTAGCTCATCAATTTTGTTGTCTTTGTTTCACCTCTACCACATCAGCAAAACATTTCTCTTTGAGGACTTTTTTTTTAATCTGGGAAAACAAAGTTGCTCAGGGTGAAGGCAAGTGAATAGGGAGGGTGGAACTTGGGGATTATGATATTTTGGTATCAAAAACTGCTGCACACTCAGCATTATGTGGGCAGGTAGTTTGTGTAAATCGCCCATCATGAAATGAGCAAACAAGTTGAAAGAGTCTCCAAAATATTTCACTGAAGCTGAATGTAGCCTCTTACAACAACACCAGCTGGTACACTGATGCTGACGGGTTCTGAGGACACTTACCTAGTGGGAGAAGCCTGTACTACAAGGGGTCTGCCTTCCAAAAGATAATTCTGTGATTTGGGGGGTCTCCCTCATAGAATGTGTCTACCAGAGGTGTGATGATCGTAGGCAGACAGACAGGCTAGGCTAGGAGACAACTGTAATGGTGTAGACAAGACATAATGGTATCAAAAGAAGAATGGGTAAGAAGAAAGGCCAGAGCCAATAAATGCTACTGTTTGAAGGTTTTGAGAGTCTCAAATCTTTTTTACATTTCTGGGTGTCCCAAATTCACATATGTGTTTGCATCTATGTTCATCACTGGCAAAAATCAAAGTTTATCTTTTTTAATCTCAAAATAATTTTGTTATAATATTTAGATATGAAGGCAGAAAAATAGAATGAAAAGGTACTATAGGAGATCATCTAAATTTTTGATATGTGAATATTTATTATGAAACCAAGCTAAAATAATTTTTGTGTTAATTTCCTTGTTTACCAAATAATTATTGTCTATTTTTTACATGCTCTTTGTGTGCCTCAGAATAAGAAATACATGTGGTCACTTCTTTGATTTGATTTTTTGTTTTTCTCTGTTCTGGAGTAATCAATCCCAAGTTTCAGTGATTCTAATGTCAAAAAATACCCAAAGCAATACAATAAACTACAAAGAACCTAAAATTATGTTCGCTAATTTGTTTAGCCTTTTACCTTACAAAATTCTTACAAAAAGTTTTCACTGATAGCATTATTTACAGACCGGTGTTTTTTTCCTTTTCTAAAAAGGTTGCAGAATTTAAAAAGAAGTGGTGATTGAAAAACAGAAGGTGAAATTCATAAAACAAAGACTGTATGTATGTCACAGACTAAGTCATGCTTGTAATGACTAGGAATTCTTTGTACTATTCACCTAGTTTGATCATTTAATGTTATCCTCTGGGGAGGGATAACTTTGGGACATAAGGCTTCTTTTGTGTTATTAATGCAAACCCAAAGTATGCCCTGTCTTTTGTCATTGATAGTCCATATTCTTGAAGCTTAGACAAGTTTTTAGCTTATTAAGGCTATGTGAGAGTCTTACAACTAACTGGCGTCTAAATCTACCTCAGTTTATCAGATCTTGTCTTGAGCCACTTCTGTGGGAAAGGGGTTTCCAGTCTACTTAGTGAGGGTTGAATTAAATCTTCCAAACTGAATTGGGATAGTTTGGGGGCACAGTGGCTAAAACACAGACTCCAATAGGACAAGTTCATGCATTGTTTAGGCCAGTGCTTCTCAAGCTTTAGTATTTGTGGGGGCAGAAGAAGGAGCGGGCTGGAATTCTGCATGATAATCCAGCTGGTCTATGGACCACACTATGGTCACAACAATGAAGCCTTGCTGTGTTGTTCTCAGAGCTATAACATTGGCTTAGATTTTACTGTTGAAAGCTGAGCTGGGGGATCCAAAACTCAAGTGTCTTAACCAAAACACAGTTCTGACATGACACTTTGTGTGTGTGTGTGTGTGTGTGTGTGTGTGTGTGTGTGTGTGTGTATCTGTGTGTAATCTATAAACAAGGACCTTATTTCACTGGAGAATATTATGACTAGGTCTTAGTCACCCATATGATGAACCACAAAATATACATGTGTGTGAGAGTATAACTGAGTGTCAAAAATTGTATACACATTTTAAGAATGATGTTTGTTCAAAGATGGCTTTAATCAAATGAATGTTATTGTCCTCATGCAACAGGAAGGACAGTCAAAGAAAATGGCAGAGGCATGACTGAAGGAATGTCATACTACATGTTACCACTGTAATTCAATTTTGAAAAGTAATACATAGACGACATCTCTTAAAATGTGTATACATTTTTTGGCATGCCCTAGTATACACATGTAATATGACATTTGCTCAGCCGTGCTCCCACCATTTTCTCTGTCCTGCCTGTGTCATGGTGACACTAGCATTCATTTGACTAACACCATGTTTTGAGCGAACATCATACCCAAAATGTGTACACATTTCTTGGCACCTTCTTTATCTATAAAGACACATGCCCAAGGGCTGAAATTCAGCTGGCTTACCGTTCTGGCAGAATTTGTTATTTATAGCTGATATCCACACATGTTGGTCAGAGTATGGACCTGTCTGTATCATATCTGATACTGGATAGCTTGATTACCCTCACTAAGTGTTTTCTAAGTATAGTACAGCAGTACACATTTTTTTCTTTTGTACTGAGTGAGCTCAACATTTTACACAGTTGACACTATCAGAGGTTGGGCATGGCGACCCATGCCTGTAATCCCAGAACTTTGGAAGCCCAAGGCGGGCGGATTGCTTGAGTTTGAGGCCAGCCTAGGCAATATAGCAAAACCTCATCTCTAGGAAAAATGTAAGAAGTAGCGAGGCATGATGGTGCACACCTGTATTCAGTGTAGCACCAGCTACTTGAGAGGATGAGACAGACCAGAAGGATTGCCTGAGCCCAGGAGGTCAAGGCTGCCATGAGCTGTGGTTGTGCCACTTCCTGGGTGATACAATATTCAGATATATATTCCCATTAGGATATAGTCCAAGGGTTCCCTGGAAATCACATAGCACTTCTTTTCACCAGAAATCCAACATCCCTAGATATATATAGCAACCACTTCCTCCTGAGTTTAAGCTACATCCTTAGGACACTGAGAAGGAGGGGGGAAAGAATCTTTAGAGATTTTCTTCATGTTTAGGTTGTGAAAACTGTCTCTTTTCCCTCCCTCTCCCTTCCCCCCCTTGTCTGGAACACCAAACAAAATCTCCTCATGTGTCCCAAGATAGGAAAATAAGTTGTTTCAAGGAAGTTTGCTTTTGTCATTCAATACACACATACACTGAAAATGAAAACACAGATGTGGCTGGAGGCTGCAGAATTCAGGGGAAAACATAGCTTCATATCACAATAAAGCCTCTGGTCACATCTCTTTGGTACTTCTCTTTTATACACATGCTCCACATTCCCATCGTGGACAGAACACTTGTTAACTTGAGGCTGGTAGCTTTCCTGTAATTTTTCCTCCCATTGCTTCATTGCTGAGGTATCACAAATGTCCAAATTGTCTAAAACTAAATTTCTAGACCTTCCCCCCACCCAATGGTTCCTGTTAACATTTATTTGATCCATGCTGGTGTCCTGATTGAATCCTGGCTTCCTTCTCTACTACACCATACAAGTTTCTCTACTCTCATCTCAGAACTAGAATTATTTTCATCCCTTCTTTATTTGGGGTATAAAATTTTTATATTTGCCTCTTTGGCCTTTTATGCTCATAAAAGCTGCTTTTTATTTTATTTTATTTTTTATAATTTCTCAATCAACTCATCTTCGACAAAGCCTCTACCAACAACCACTGAGGAAAGGAAAACCTATTCAATAAATGGTGCAGGGAAAACTGACTGATCACACGTAGAAGAATGAAACAGGACCCCTCCCTATCACCATACACAAAAATCAAATCCAAATGGTTCTAAGACCTAAACATAAAACCCCAAACTTTAAGAATCTTAGAAAATGCAGGCAACATCCTTATGAAAATTGGAATAGGCAACCAATTCCTGATCAAAATCTCACAAGCCCATGCCGTAAGAGATAAGACAGACAAGTGGGATCTCATCAAACTGAAAAGCTGCTGCAAAGCAAATGAAACGATCAAGAGAGCAGGGAAAGACTGCTTTTAAAACATGCCATGAGTCCTGCATTAAGGGTTCATCCATACACCACCTAGAGGAGGGGTCCCCAAAGTATTCCATAACCCACTTCTAGTTTCTCATAGATTCTTGTTATTACATTTCTTTACTTTGTTTCATCTGCAATTCAAACTCCTCCTCTGCTGGCACCACTCTAGACTATATAGAAGTCTTCAGCTGCAGGATCTAATAGCATCTCATGATGACCGCATTTCTTCTTCTATCTTCTGTTACAGGCCCTATAACCCATGCTTGGGTCTTTCTACCAGCTCTTCTATCTTGATGGTGGATTTTTCCTCCTTTACAGAAAGTGGTACAGATTGTGTTTAAAATTCTGTGACCAGTGATGTGGCTACCTATACTGGTCTTCCTAGGTCTTCAACTCCTGGGATCTGCCCTGAGAAACCCACAGAAATCACCTCTGCACACTTTCGTACTAAGACATAGTCCCAGTAGTCTGGTTAAAATAGCTACTCTTTTTTGTATTGTATCGTATTTAAAGATGTGGTGTACAATTCAGGATTAGGTATATAAGTGGTCATCATATGGGTAAAGTCTGGGCCTTCCTTTGGTCCTCACTTTGCCTGGTTTGAGATCAGGTACCCTAATTGATGCTGTGTCCCCCCTCAAAATAGCTGCTCTTAAATGGCACTTTAGTGCCAAGAACATGGCTAACTCCAGCATGTCCCTCTCCTTCAGTGAGGGTTTTCTAAGCACAGTTACTGTTAACTTGATGTCTACTTTTGGCCGTGGGCAACTTGTTTTTTGGCTCAGTTCTGTCGCTTTCTTTG
>CAUYQG010248640.1:0-43721 GCA_963574415.1 Tarsius wallacei
ACCTCATCTCTACAATAAATCAAATAAATTAGCTGGGCGTGATAGCGCGCGCCTGTAGTTCCAGCTACTTGGAAGGCTGAGGCGGAAGGATCGCTGGAGCCCAGCAGGTCAAGGCTGCGGTGGCCGGGAGCGGCCACTGCACTCCAGTCTGGGCAACAGAGTGAGACTCCAACTCAAAAAAAAAAAAAATTGATCTTACAGAAACACTTACATATATGCACAATGATTCATTTCCAAGTTACTTATGTATTAATCTGACAAATATTCATGAAGCTCATATTAAGAATCAATATTATTCTAAACATAGGACAGTGAACTCCTTGTTTTCAGGAAGATTATGGTTTTGTGAGAAGAACCAGATAACAAACACACAGATTGGTAAATTAGAAAAGGAAGAGATAGTTATAAATGCTACGAAGGGAATTCAAATATGGTACACAGTGAGGCCCCTTGAAACTTCTACTCACCCAAGACAGAGGGAGGCATTATTTTAGACTTTTTTTTCTGCCTTTATTTTTCCTATATTTACTTTACTGTGGAAATCTATTGGAAAAGAACCTCTGTTCATTTACCCAGAATGCCAGGGAAGAGGGGGGCTAATCCTGAGAAGTAAAGCTCAGATCTTTTCCTTTCCTACCTTCTCTGTGGTTTCTTTCTTTCTTTACAAACATTTTTTTATTGTAGTGAGATAGACATAATATAAAATCCACTATTTTAACCATTTTAGCATGTACTGTTGAGTAGCATTAATGATATTCACATTGTTATGCAACCGTCACCACCATCCGTCTCCAGGACTTTTTCATCATCCCAATCAGAAACTCCGTGCTCGTTAAACAGTAACTCTCCATTCTCCCTTCCTCCAGTATGATAAACACTATTCTACTTTCTGTCCATGAATGGGAGTATTCCAGTACTTCACATAAGTGGAATCATGCAGTATTTGTCCTTCTGTGACTGGCTTATTTTTCTTAGCATAATGCCCTCAAAGTTCATTCATATTGTAGCATGTGTCAGAATTTCCTTCTTTCTTAAAGACTGAATAATAGTCCATTGTATGCATATACAACATTTTGTTTATCCACTCATCTGTCAATAGATATGTGAGTTGCTTTTACCTCTTGACTATTGTGAATAAATAATGCTTCTATGAACATGGGTGTGCATGTATTTGTTTAAGGCCCTGCTTTCAATTCTAGACTATGTACTCAGGGTGGGTCATAGAGTAGTAATTCTATTTTTGATTTTTTGGGGAACTACCATACTATTTTCCATAGTGGTTGTACCATTTACCTTCCCATCAGCAATGTACAAGCATTCCATTTCTTCGCATCCTCACCAATACTTGTTATTTTCTGTTGTTTTTGTTCATTTGTTTATTTATTTATTTTTTTTTAATAGCAGCCTTCCTAAAGAAATGAGGTAAAATCTTATTGTGGTTTTGATTTGCCTTTTCCTAATAATTGGTAATGCTAAACATGTTTACATATGTTTATTGGCCATTTGTCTATCTTCTTTTAATAAATGTCCTTTGTCTTTTTAAAAAATTGAATGAACAGTTTTTATTGTTATGAGTTGTGAGTTATTTATTTTGGATATTATATCAGATATATAATTTGCAAGTATTTTCTTCCATTCTGTAGGTTGTCTTTTCACTCTTTTGATTGTGCCCTTTGATACATGGTCTACTTGATATTTTTATTTGGAGAGAGGTATGTTAGAGTGTCCAAATATGATTATGTATTTTTCAATTTCTCCTTATAGTTCTGTTATATTTTTTGTTACAAGGTTAGAGTTTGGTTTTTTTACGTAAAGTTTCTTGACTGATTATAACTTTTGTTGATAAGAAATATAACTTTATTTCTCCATTCTGAAAATGTGTTTTTCCTAGAATTCTATTTTGTCTGATGTTATCTGGTATTTTAAAATACCACATTTGCTTTTAAAATATGAGATTTTACATTTAAAATATTTTTTTCTTAGCACTTTGATAAATCTCTCCACTGTTTTCTTACACTTGATATTGCCAATAAGAAATCTGCTACCAATCTGCTTGTCTTTTAAAAAAAAAGTATGATTACATGATTTTTTTTGTTCCTGGAAACTTTGAGGATTTTATCTGAAGCTTTGAAATTTCACTGTGATATTTCTAAGTGGTATGTTTTTGTAATTCTGCTCAGCTCTTAAATCTAAGAAACCAAGTTTTTCTTCAGCTGAAATTTTCTTTGAGCCTTTTTTTGATCATTGCTCCATCCCACTCTCCATTGGGTCTGTTCTCTTCCTGGATTTCTTATTAGATAGATGTTGGACTTCTGAGTCTATCTTTTGTGTCTCTCACATAGCTCCTATGCTTTCTACAGCTCTGTCCTTTTAAGCTGCACTGTGAGAGACTCTTTGGATTGACCTTCTAGCTTCATAAATTTTTCCTTAGGTGTGAATGTTCTCCTATTCAGATTAAATGTTCCATTTTTTAATCAACAAAATATTTAACTTATACGAATTTTCAGATTTTTTTTTTTCCTTTTCATAGAGGCACTGTCCTCTCAAATCTCTGTGTGGGCATTAATTGTACTTATTTTAAAGTCTTCTGCTTGCTATAATAATTCCTTTTGGGGGGGGATACTTTTTATGAAAGGAACTTTAGGCCTTTATTTTGTGGCATTTATTGGCTCCCCTCAAATATTTAGGGGACTTTTGGTTGCCTACTCATCTTTGTATTTGAAAATCCCTGTTTACTGCTCAGTGTATATTATCAGTGCTTATTGCATGTTACCAGTGACAATTGTAGGGAAGGGACAGGGCAAACTGATGTAATAAAGGTGTACTGGTAGCTTGTCTTCTTATCAGCTGACTTCCCTATTTCTTCCTGGTGACAAGCAACTATTTTGAGTGATAATACTTATGTCCCTTTAGTTCCATGCCCATCCTGGCTGCTTTGACCCAGGATGGTCCGCCACTGTTACTTGCATTAGGAGGTAGAGAAGAAACAAACAGGAGGCAGAGAAGAAACTGATAGCCAGCTGGTACCAAGTCCAGTTTTCTGATTAATTGCCCTGATAAATGTTCCTCATTCACTGGTTCCTGTGATCCTAAATTTGAACCACCCCACACCCCCCATGTGCCAGTCTTCCCTTTATAACAGTTTTTTCATATATAGTTTAGATGATGACTAATTTCAGTTTTGATTCTCTATAGATCTGATTCTGTCTCCCAGCCATATTTCAAGAATAACTCAGATTTTATGGTCCGCTGAGATACACTGTATTTTTAATACTATTAAAAAATTTCTTATCTGTTATTTCAAGGAATTTGTGCAGTGTATCAGTCAATGTCCATTCTCTGAAGCAGAGAATGTTTAGGAATTTCAAGAAAGAAAGGACAGGAAATTGGATGCTTGAAAGGCTATTGGAAAAGCCAGAGGACCAAAGACCCAGGAAGATCAGGGAAGCCCTTCACTAGCCCTGAGATTCTTCACCAGCTTTGGGGGAATTTGAGGAAACTGTCACAGAGGGCACAGGCTCTGTCAGGGTCAGAGCACTAAGGTTGATGATTTTCTACAGAATGCAGGAACCACTGTAAATGCCCCCCATTGCAAATGTCATCTTTATTAAGCTCGAGGCTCTTCCCTTCAGCTTTCCGAAGCATGAAATGTATCTCATTTGGAGGAATATGTTCATTTAGGCTCCTGAAGGCAAGGGAGTCTGGGACATACAGAAAGGGAGTGAGGATGAGTGCTGTCTGGCGAAGGGAGCGATGCCTAGAACTCAAATGGAGGGGAGGAGTCCGAGTTCTTGGTCTTGCTTCTGCTTCTCTCTGTGTAATGCTCAAGCTTCTAGTTATTCATCTAATTATTCATTTATTTTTTACACAAGCCCATTTTTTATATTCATCTTTATCTGATTTCCCTAGTAGACATCTGGTAGGAGTGGGCACTGAGCCCCACATTATCCAGATGTGATCTTTGACCCACATATTGGAGGATTTGTCCTATGCCCAACACTGTGCATAGTACCTAGGCATTTCCTGGATATTTGTGACTCAGTGAATAAAGTGGAAACAGACAACTGAAAGGGAAGAAAAGTAGGTTTTAGTAGTAAAAAAAAAAAAAGGTGCAAAATAGAGGACTAAGTTAAAAGATACCAAGTTAAAATAAAAGTGATTCAAAAGAAATACAAGCCTTCTAAAAAAAAATCAAGGACAAAGAAAAGGTTAAGACATATGTTGCTTCTATAACTGAAGAAAAGAGAGTAGCAGAAAAAGGACACACACATGCACACACATACACAGGCACACATGCTCATTCATTCATTTAATACTTAGCCTAGGAGGTCAGAACATCAGAATAGACAAGAAACCGAAAATCAGGAGATGGAGCCTGGATGAGGAAATAACTGATGATGAATTTTGAAATAACTGGAATGTGATAAATAGCCACAGGAATTTATTGAAATAATTACATATGCACTTATCATCCTTTTTTTTGCAATTTGAGAGGAGTAAGAGTGATGGAAAGATAATACTATGTTATCTTAAAAGATAACTTTGGAAAACCTGAAAGGATAGGTCTAATTTTTATGTCTAGAGAATATATTGGGAAGCATTATAAAAATTTATTTTAAAATTTCCAGAAAAAAAAATTTGTTAATCACCACCAAAGACAAACTTCAGGGTGGGTTACTTTGACAGATTTCTTTTGACAGATGTAGATCAGGTGAAACATGAAATACATTAAATAATTAGTAGTAGTAGTTCATTGTCCACTTGGAGGGACATAAAAATAATTTAAAGTTTGAAAACCAACTTCCTGCGTTTCATAGGTAACATGCTATGGGGACAGTTAATGGTTCTCAAGCAGCAATATTGGGTGGATGCTTTTGCAAAACTCGTCTATATTGAAGAACATAATAAGGAGAGAATAAACTTTATCTACAGCAGGAAGAATTTAAGTTAAAAAATAGGAAAATTCTGGCCAGGTGTGGTGGCTCATGTCTGTAATCTTAGCACTTTGGGTGATCAAGGTGAGAGGATTGCCTGAGCCCAGGGGTTTGAGACCAGCCTGGGCAACTTGGTGAAACCTCATCTCTATAATAAATCAAAAAATTAGCGGGCATGGTGGCATGCACCTGTGATTCCAGCTACTTGGAAGATTGAGACAGAAGGATCACCTGAGCCCAGAAGGTTGAGGCTGCAGTGGCCATAATCGTGCGATGGCACTCCAACCTGGGCGACAGAGTGAGACTCCAACTAAAGAAAAGAAAAGGAGTAGGAAAATTCTTTATTTCTAGAACTTTCTAAATGTGAGACATTGGGATATGTAACCACTAGAGATCATGGAGGTTTTTTGAAACATTGTGAGGATATTTAGAATTCTCCTTCCTGAATAATTTAAATGTATAATCTTAAAAATAGCATTACTGAGGGTTAAGTTCTAGACTTAGCATTTAACTTCCAGTAATAATCTAGTTCACAAAATAGATGTGAAAACATAGACCTCTGTATCATCACAGAGGTTGTAAGAGTCAAGTGATCCAGCAGACGAGACTTGGGGCTACGTGATGGGTTACCTAGTATCATATTTAATAGGGCAAATAGGAGTGTTAGGACATTAAAAGACTGAATAAAGTGAGGTCAACTATGGAAACTTTTTTTTTGGCCTGGAAACTCCAGCTTCAGAATTGCTTTAATAAAGTTGAACACTAGTCAGAAACCAATAGAATGCAGCTCAGTAAAAAATAAGTGGAAAGTAATAACAATAGCTAAATACTTCTGTAGCACTCACCAGATACCAAACAGCTTTCAAAACCCTTTCATATGTTAATACTGGTAGGGAAATAAAAAGCACATGTATAGTGTAGGATGATAAGTTCTTAGCTTATATGGGGGGAAGGGCCTGATCTCTCATTTAAAGAAATATTAAATTTTTATTTTTATGCCATTCTGCTTAATGACTAGAAGTTGGCAATATATATTTGCATTTTTAAGGTAAGAATGAAGCAAATAAAGTGACAGGTATGAAGCCTATATAGAAAAAGGGAGATATTTCCAGTAATCTGTTATGTGTCAGACATCATGTCACATATTATTATGTGATTTATCTCATTTAATCCTCACAATACTCCTAATAGGTAAGTGGTAGTATTGGCAATGAAACTGAAACCTGAAGCAAATAAATAGTTATCTCTCAACTGCCTGAGATGTTCAGATAGCCAGGCTTCTTTATGGCTCTAAAAGCTGTACTATTTCCCTGTTATTTAAACTTCTCTTTAGACGACTACAAGCATATTGGTGATTAATAAAAGCCTGAGTGGAAAAAAATGAAGGTTCTAAAATCTCACATTTCTGTGTTTATAGCTAAGAAAAAGCACATATGAATTTTGTTCTAGTTATCTATTGATAAGTTCTAATCATCTTAGAGGTATGAAATAATAATCATTTTAATATGCCCATAGATTTTTCTGGTCAGGAATTAGGAAAGCAGGAATTGCTTGTCTCTGTTCCACTATGTCTGAGATCTCAGCTTGGAAAATTTAAATGGTTGAAGGTGACAGGATCAGTTGGACCCAGAATCATCTGGAAGCATCTCTCAGATTTCTGGCTTCTTGGTTGGGAGACTCAAAGTATGGACTCAACTGAGACTACTGACTGCAGGCTCTATGCACAGCCTCACTATGTGGCTTAGGCTTTTTCCCAGCATGATGGTTGTTTTCTAAGAGGGACACCCCAAAGAAACTATCTGGAGGGTAAGCATTCCAAGATGCAGACGTACAACGCATGACCTTTTCTGATCCATCCATGGAAGACATGTGGCATCATTTCTACCACATCCTATTGGCTACCAGCTCCCAAAGGCCAGCCCAGATTCAAGAGAGGTAACAAGATTTCACTTCTTGATGAGGGAGTAGACAAGCAGAATGGGAGATATTTGCAACCACCTTAGGAAAAAATGATCTGCCACACATATGGCCAATAATTGAATGAGAACACAAAAAAGTGTCAACCACTTATTTGTAAGAATTATAATCTATGTGCTATGTGTGTGCACATGCAGGCATGCATGTGTGTGTGTACCTTTCAAAAATTTCTTCTGTAAAATGTTTTTGCAGAGACATTTGTAAATGGCAAACATGACTCTTGGAGGCATGAACAGTCACATCTGAATTGAGATGTTGGCTCCACTTTCTGGTCTACTTACCATGCCTTCCTGATTGAAGTGGAAATAGTAGGAGTTATTTTCTAAGCTAAAACAAGCCTAAGAGAAAAAGGTAAAGAAATGGTTCGTGGCTCAAAGGATTTAGTTTAGATTCAAAGAAGAATCTCTGTGCAGTAAAGCTTGTTAAAAACACCAATGAGTTTTCTGGAGGAAGATTTCAAAATCCCCTTTCTTTCAGCTGGCAGCCTCACTTGAAGGCTTTCAAAAGTGTAATTTATACAGGACGAATGATGGCCTATTAGTAGTCAGGCAGATGTTCCTTTTTGACCTTGGGAGACCTAGCTCTCCTAGAGAGTGCTGTTGAACTAAATTTACTATTTCATAGGAGGGAGGCAGGTTGAAGGCATTCTGAACTCAAGTAGATTGTTTTTCTCTGTGCTTTGAGCTCAGATTTTCTGGAATCTCATAATGAGGATGGTTAGGTTTTGTGGTATCAGCAAAAGGATTCCTTCTGCCTGTGTTTGGAAAAGCACTGCCTAGATTTTCCCCAAATATCAGTTTATGAAGTTTTTTTGATGTCTTAGTTTTTGTGTGGATTTCTGCTGCTAAGTTATGGCAAGTCAATGTAAATGTGAAATTAAATCCATAGAACGAAATGTGCATGATGAATAGAACTTTGGTCTGTGTTGAGTAGTCTCAGAGTATTCCTGAACTTGAAGTAATAGGAAGCAGCCATCAATGAAAACTCTGTGTTCTGCAGAAACCAGGCTACATAAATATTTTATTTAGTTGAGATAGTAACAGATTCTCAGAATAACTTTTTTTACTGTTGCAATCAAATATGATTTGATCCATAAAATCCCAACTGTACATTTGCTTCCAGTGAAGTTAAGCAGCTATTTAGACTAACTAAAAAATTAATATTGCCTGTTAGAACAGTACATTAAATCTAGTTAGGTGGGATCCATAGTTCTATTTTATGGAAAGTGACCATTTTCCCTGTTATGGTTAATATTGTTTGCATGTAATTTCCAAAAAGCATGCTTTTAGAGTTGATGCATACAATTTTATTAATTTTAAAAATAATTCTTAAGAAATCAAGAGAAGCATATGTTGGAAAAGGCACTATGATTTGTGATGTCTAAGAGTACAAAATATTCAGGATGGGCTGTCATCACGAAATGCTCTTCCCCTCACTCTCCATGATGCCCATCCAAAGTTCTGCCCTCCATCTCTACTTAAGGAAGCAACAAAGGGATGCAGTTTAATCCCTAAGAAGAGAGATTCAAGTTAATTACAAAGCAGGAGAGCCTGTCCTTGAGAGTTGTTAAGCAACAACTGCTAATGTTTGGGAATATCCTTCTCATATTTAAAAGTTGAATCAGCTCCAAGGTCCAGGCTGGAATGATGGGGTACAAACCTGTCCAGGAAGAACTGTTGGAGGGCTTCTCAGTCAGTGTTGCCCTCTAGGCCTGGTCAGCAGAAACCTAAAAATCCTAACCTAACTGAAATGACCCAAACAAAGGGCTTTGTCCACAGGTGCAGAGACAGGGTTGGTTTGTTGTCTGGATGCCTACCCAGCCTCCTCATTTTTGCACTGTCTTCCCAAAGATGGTGATGCAGGAATGGAACAGTATTGACCTCAGAGGCAACCACCACGACCACAAGAAAGATTGCTGAACCCGCTCACGGAAATGGTGCCACCTGATCTGTAAAATGTCAGACAGAATGACACTTTTACTTTTTATTCATACACTATTTTTAAAAATAAGTGTTCCATTTTGATGATTCACTCATATATATTTAAGGCAATTAAGTCATTCAAAAGTACTGAAGTCTTCAGTTTGAGGGCGAAGACAGAGGGACTTCTTTTTTTGGTAAGACTGACCCCATAACTCAATTAGGTTTTTTTTCAACTGCTCTTTCTTTTAGATGGATAAAATAACATGAATGAGACTGATAAAAAAATGATAAGCATTAGTAATTAGCTAACATTTTCTGAGTTCTGACTATGTGCAGGCATTGTGTGTATACATTTTTCGATTATATATTATCTTTCTTAATAGTCACCACAAATCTATGAGGTAGACACTCTTATCATCCCCTTTTACAGATGAGAACCTCAAAGCTTACAGAGATTAAGTAAATTGCTTTAGATCACGAACCAGGAAGTGGTATAGCCAGAATCAGACACTAACTCTAACCCTGTCTGGCTCCCAAACCCACCTGGTAACTGCCTTCTTGCAGTTATGAAGAATGACAATTGAATACAGTGTCATGTTGGTGTGGCTTATTTGGAAATTGCTTGGATCAAGTGATTGGCAAAAACAGTTAGCTCAAGAAAATTCTTTTCCATTCAAAACTCCAATTTAAGGGATGCTGAAGTGATGCCATGAGGCCAGGGACATTAATTTGACAAATGAGGAGTGTATATTGTCACCCCTAGGCAAGGAAGTATGCTTTCAGAATAAAGTTACCTGTCTCTCCACTAGTTTATAAATATCAAGCTTTTTGTATTCCAAGTTTGAAATAAAAGCCCAGGTGGGCATTATAGCATCAAACCTAGACTAGAGCAATGAGCCACAGACAATTCAAATATTCTGCTAATTCAGCAAAGGATATACTTTCATTATTAGAAAAAAAACCTGATTAGAATTCACAACTTATAATAGAAATATTGTCTAAAACTTTTCCTGTTAAGAAAGTGATCCTTAGCAAATGTTAATTTCTCCAGATGTTAGTAAGAATAAGAACTAATTTTTATTGAGCATTTACTTTGTACCAGGTACCTCGTTAAGCTTTGTATGTGTAGACACACTCAATTCTAATATCGACCCTATGAGTGAAGCACTATTATTATTATCTTTTTTCTTGTTGAGAAGATTTAGACTTAGAGAAATTAAAAAACTTGTCCAAGGTCATATGGTAAGTAGGGGGATGACCGGTATGACTCCAGAGCCAGTGCTCATGGTATAATTGTTCATGTGATTCTGGTGTATAAGGAGGATATGAAAGAAGAAAGGGAAAGCAAGCTGAAGTCAGGAAAGGAAGAGTTGGCTATTTTTCCCTTTTCTTTTTTTAATGGAAATAATAATTGCTTCAAGAGCAGCTTTTAGGTTGGTAGAAGTTAGACATTTCTTGAGGTTGAATTTTAGACATTTCTTGATGTTGAATTTTCTCCCAGTCTACTAGTGCTTTCCCAGCTCCTCTTTCTCCCTCTGCTGCTCAGGCTGTACATTCTATATCCTCACCCATCTTTTCCCCAGCACCATAATTTCCCTTTCGTCCTTGTTTTCCCATGAAATCTTTCATACAAATATCCAGTCTTGGGTGGATCCAGTCATTGTGGCTCTCTGAGATAGGCCAAACCAGCTTACAGAAAGATTAATCCAGCCTGGTGGTGGCCCCAACTTCCTAGGGCTTGAGTAGTACTTAGACAATCTAGTACATTCCCTGGGCAGGTACTTTTCCAATTCTCCTCAGTCTACTCTACATCTTCCCCCCTCTCCTTGTCATTCCACTTCTGCCACACTCAGTCCTAGGTGAAGACCTCCTATCTTCCTCATCAAGAAACAGAGGCCACCAGGCAAATTCCTAAGCCTCCATCCTACAAACTTATCTACATATAAGCTGACCTTTACCATTTTATGCCCCACAATTCCCCTGTATGGGCCTGTCTTTCACGGGAAAAAGTGGAACTTCCACTGGGAAATTTTATGAATGACAGACAAAATCATGGCTTAATTTTGAGTGGGATTGCCCCAGGGCACGGTGATAAGCTAAAGGGACTAAGGCTAGAACCTGACATTTATTAGATGGTCAAAGAAACAAAGACGGTGAAGGAGCAGAGAAGAGATTATGGGAGAAGGGAAGTCCAGGAAGAGACAGTGTTAGAGAAGCTGTCAAAGGAACAGAAGGGCAACGTGTTAAATGCTGCAGGGGCATCAGCTTAATAATTGAAATGCAGCTGTTATATTTCATGATGATAAGCACAGCAGGTACATTTGTCCAAGCAGAGTCAATGGAGGGACAGAAATAGAAAGTCAGATTCTGTGGGTTAAAAGGTAAATGGTAGAAGATACTATGAAAGCAGTGGAAATAGAGCATTCTTCGTGTATAGGGGAGTGTTCAGTCCTCTATCATACCCTCTTTTCTGGTCGCAGCTTGCCTTCTCTGCTCTGCTCCCAAGCTGCAACGGAACATCTTTCAAGATACTTGACGGTAGAGAAAGAAGAAATACATGGCAGAGGCTAAAGATAAATACAGGATTGGGAAGGAGTTATTTTCATTTTTAAGATGAGGGAGACTTGTGCATATTTAGTTAGCATTAGCTAAACTTGTACTAGGCAGGGCTCCTGCCCTCGTGGAGCAGAAGTCTATCATGAATGACGGGCATTAAGCAAATAATTATAAATAATTAAGTAAATGATTATAATCAGACAAAATGCCATGCTCTGGGAATATAAAACAAGAATTGCCTATGGATTTGGGGAGAGAGAAACAGGAGTTAGCTAGGAGAAAGGAATGGAATGGAGCAAAGAAAGTATTCAGGCAGATTATAAAAGTTACGCAAAGACCTTGAGGTAGAGAGAACGTGGCACATTCCTGGGACCAATAGGAAGTGTGGTGTGGTTGGAGTCCAGAGAATAAAGGTGGGAGTGCTTGAGCTGGAGCTGGAGATGGGGATGGGAATTACAGGGGGATCAGGCACCAGACTACAGGGAAGGATATCGCAGAGAAGGTGGGGTTGAAAATAAAGATGGAGTGAGGATAATTGCCTCAGGAAGTTCCTGGAAAATTGAAATTCCGACTATCTTGAGGCAACTTCACATGGGTGTTGCAGGGCTGCTTTCAACATATCAAAAATGAAAATCATCTCTCTCTTTACAGTACCTTTCTCCCGAGATGTTCCCCCCCCCCCACCTACTTGCTCCCAGCTTGTCACCCTGTATCCACTGTCCTGGTAAATGATATCAACCTATGACTCAGCTGCCTCTTTTAGAACATCATAAACCTGGAGGTAGGATCACTGTAGACTCCTAATAACACTCACCTGCTACATGTGATCAGTCACCAAGTCCTGACAAGTCTACAATCTTAACAACTTTCAAATCTGTCCTCTTTTCTCTACCCCTAGAGATACTGCCTGAGTTTAGTCTCAGTTTCTCTTGCTTGAATCATTGCAACAGCCTCCCAACTCTTCTCCCTGTCTCAATTCATGCACTACACAGCTGCCAAGGTAACATTTTAATGCACAGATATATGGATGTGACTCTTCTCCATAAGAGAAAAAAAACATTTGCTACTTTCCCCATTGTCGGTAGAGTAAAATCGACTCCTTTGCTTAGTGCACATGCCTCTTGGGATCTGGAACTCTTTCATATTATCTCTCGCTTTGCCACCTCAGGACTACTTGCAATCTCAGGGCCACTTGCAACCTCTTCGCTTATGCACATTAGGCTGTAAATCCCCTCCTCACCACACCCTGGCGATAATCCCAACTGATTCTCATGGTCAAGTGTTCCCTCCTCCAGAAAGTCTCCCCTGCCCTTCCTACCCCAGCCAGGTTATGACCCCTTCTCCATGCTCTCATGGTGCCACGTATGTGTACTTATCATACATTGTCACAATTGTGGGTTTACTCCTGTTACCTTATACTTCTCTGAGCTTCTTGGGCCTAGGAACTGACTGAACCTTGTTAATTTTCAAATTCCTAGAGCCCAGCATAGTGCCTGGTGTAAGGTAGACTCTCAGTGTGAATGAAGAGTGGGGTCTCTTTCTTGGAAGTTAAGTGAGAATACGAATCATACCTTCAATTTTGCTTGAGTACCCCAAATTCTCAAGGTGGATCAACTTTGAGATTTTGAATTAGAAGGCAGGTTAGTCAGGAATTATACCTCACACACCTGAGTTGTAGTTACAATGTATCAGAAACCATTTGAGAACCTTTTGCTGTAATTTGATGTACTTGTTTTTGTGATCCCTCCTAAAGGAACTGAAGGTAGCTCATAAAAATAGCAGAAAGCTCCAGAATATAGTTTTGGCGGTCGTTGCAGGTTGTCATTCTCTTCCTCTTTTTGTCAGTCAACCTCTTATTTTGTCCAGGCAGCAATGGGTCCAGCAAAAAAACCCAAAAAACTACATTTCTCAGTTTCCTTTCCAGCTGGGGTTGGTCAAATGATAACGCTAATGAAAATACACAGAAATAGTACATGCTTTTGACATTTGTGTTTCTTCTTTTCATTCCTGGAATGAGGGATACAGTGCCGGAGTAAAACAGCCATCTTTAGAGCTTAAGACAATTGAGGTGGGGGTGAAAGGAAGTCTCCTTCTCTTCTGTTATGTGAACAAAAAGATTCTACTTGTATAAGCCATCTGGGGAGTTTCCCATGCTCATGGTCAAACCTAATTCTTTTTTCTTTTTTTTTTTTGAGTTGGAGTCCCACTCTGTCACCCAGGCTGGAGTGCAGTGGCATGCTCACAGCCACCCCAGTGTCGACCTGCTGGGCTCCGGCGATCCTTCTGCCTCAGTCTTCCAAGTAGCGGGAGCTACAGGTGTGCACCACCGTGCCTGGATTTAAAAAAAAGTTTATTGTGGAGACGAGGCCTCACCATGTTGCCCAGTCTGGCCTCGAACCCCCGGACTCAGGCAATCCTATTGCCTCAGTTTTCCAAAGAGCTGAGATTACAAACCTAATTCTTAATTGATAGAATAACAAATATTAGAAGTCGTGAGAAATATGAGTCAAAGGGAAAACAAGGGCAGTAACATAAAGGGAAACCGGGAATATATCTACAGTATGCTAAAAGTACATACCATAGAATGCTATATGCTTTCTATGGGCAGGTCTGGTATTTGTTTCTAAGATATCCAAGGACAATAGGAAGAGGGAAATGTGGTCAATTATTTGTCTATAAGAGAAAAGCAAACTTATTTAGAAGAAGAAAATGAATTCTGATGGCAAGACAAGACAGATATTTCTTTCCATGACTTCTTATAAAATGGAGACAGCATGGCATAAAAAACAATGTTCTTGTCAGTATCCCTATAGCAACAAATATCTCTGGGTAGTTCCAGTAACTGATGGTCTCATCCAAAATGCAATGAAACAAAAACAATTAGGGTATAAATGGACAATACGTCTTTTAAGCCGTCCTCCACAGCTAGGCTTTCTCTAATCTTTTTTATATAATGACATTAAAAATCTTACAAAAACTGGAGACCTCCGAATAGAAAATTGCACATATATGTCAAATTTTGCCTACCATTTGAGGGAGTAATAGACTTAAGGGTTTGAAAGTTCCAGGTTAAGAACCCAGCGCCAATTCGTATTCTTTTTATTTAGTAACAGTGAGGACTTATTTCACAATATTCCTGTTGTCAATAATGTGAACAACTGTCCCAGGACTGAGAGGTTTCCTGGGATGCAGGATTTTAAGCCTAAAGTCGAGATGATCCCAGGCAAACTGGGATAGTTGGTTACCCTATACATAAGTGCAAAATCTTATACCACCAAGTTTGTGTGTGTGTGTATAGGTATGCGTGTGTGGATATATGTGTACATGTGCATGGTGGAGGTGGGCAGGAAGGTGG
Source organism: Tarsius wallacei (assembly GCA_963574415.1). NCBI lineage: Eukaryota > Metazoa > Chordata > Mammalia > Primates > Tarsiidae > Tarsius > Tarsius wallacei. The sequence goes on from CAUYQG010248640.1 coordinate 14,745, forward strand.
GCCCTTGATAGCTGGATACGCAACAAAAAATGGTTATTAGATTCATAGACAAGCCAAAACCTGTTGCTGTTTTACCTGTTTGATAATTGTTAACTGCCCAGTCAAAAGATCTTTTCTATCCTTCATTTCTCTTATGGTAGGTAGTATTCTCATAAAATTCTCACTAGACATCAACAGCAATTTTCTTCTTCTTAAAAAATGTTGTATGGGCGAGATCTTGCTATGTTGCCCAGGTTGGTCTCAAGCTCCTAGCCTCAAGCAGTATTCCCACTTCGGCCTCCCAAAGTGCCGAGATTACAGGTGTGAGCCCCCACCGTACCCAGCCTATGGTCAGTCTTCTAAATTCAAATAGTTTGACCCATTCTCTAACTCAAAGGCTTGAAAAGTCAGAAGATCTGCAAACGCAAACATCTTAGGTTATTCTTGAAGACTTCGTTATAGGATACGGTCCCTCAGTTGCGGGAGCTATAGTGATGTGGGAAGTACTAGTTGTGTTCTTGATGGGAAGGGGAAGTCAGGTTGCAATCTGGAAGCATATTATGTAAGCATTTCTGGTGTGAGAGATCTCAGAAGAAATCTCTAAGACTCTGAACATTTCTAGTGATTTCTTTTCTCATGCTACAATGTACCTAATTTTGTGTTTATAATTTCATATTCTTTTTCTTAAAAGTAGCCCTCCAAATTGTATAAGCTTAAGGTTCCACAAAACATGAAACAACCCCCATCAAAAGTCCATTTGATCCTTATTTTCCTGAGAAGCTCAAATTTCCCATTCGCCAACAAAAGGCTGGCATAAGGTTTCTATAGAACAACCATTAAACTTACTACAATCATTTACCAAATTCTAGATTGCACCCTCATAGAGTTTGAAAAAAAAAATGGGGTGGAGTCTTATCAATGGGTCAAGTGCACATCAGTGTGAATGCTGAAGTTCTTTTTTGCTCATTTCTTATCTCATGTCTCTTCCTGTATGCTTCCAAATTACAGATGCTTCCTCTTGAAGGAATAAACCAATGGAATAAGAAAAATGTGCATATACCACTTTGGGAGCACCAGGTATGGATTGCAGGGTCAATAAATTTTGACATTTCAGCTATCAAAAGAGAAAAGAAAAATGGTAGCGGGCGATGATTTTGTAAAAGGCATTGTATGCTAAATATGAAGAGCTTGATGGCTTTGGGGAATATTTTCTCAGTTCTTCCAACTAAAAATCATGTTTCTGTCTCTATGAAATTTTGCTATATGATATAGTTTTGAGTTTGTAAATAGTCTTCTTTTTCTTTCTTTTTTTTTAAACTAAAGATTATCTTATGCTGCCTTACCAAATAGCTTCTTGTTATTTGTGAGGTTTCCCATTTTCCCTTTGGTTAAGGGATACGTGAATTCGTCTTGTTAGTATAACAACTAATCTTGAGCCAAATTTGAACCAGCCTCATTAACACAAACCAAATCTCTTGTATGTGTCCCCATTTTACAAGAGCATGTTCTGAAATATGATAAGAAAAGCTATCCTTGAAGTATTTCTAGACAAATTAAAATCAGGAAATACCAAAGATTTCATGTGCTAAACTCTCATTAGATTTACCGCCCAATTTAGCAGTTTCAGCATGAGCCAGGGATATGCCTCTGTATGTTTTTATGTGAGTTACAAGTGTCCTGAACTTGCAGAGTTTTAGAATTTCATCCATCACGTAGCATTTCTCTGATTTGGGGTTATATGTCACTATAAATCATAAAAGTGCAAGATCCCTTGAAGTATGGCTACTTGGCTCCTCTCTGGAATTAACAGGGTGAAAATGAACAAACCAATAAACAAATCAAATTGATCTCTGAGCATAATGGTTCGGATTTGTCTAAACTTATTTAAAATTTCATATTTTAAAATGATTTTCAGAATGGTTTAAGTACAGCATTCTCTAGGGAGTCTGATGTGACTTGCTAGATTATCTTACTCTGTCTCAATGAGTAAATTTAGAAGTGCATGTGGAATTTCAAATAACAACTGATCTCCTTTGGGTTTGCCGCCCCCAATATAGCTGTTGCCACATGCTTAATGCCCCTTTGACCTCCTGCTCCCCATATTGTTAAGACAATGAAGTAGGCAGGTAAAATAGAAGATGTTTGTGAATACATTGTCAATGGTACAAATGGGAGTTATTTTTATTTAGAACAAAAGAAGATTCTGTAATTCTCTTACTTGCAATGTTTCATTAGTTCCTCGTTGGCTACATCTGAAGTTCTCAGATTCAGGCTCATGGAATGAGCAACATTCTGTGATGAAAGTTTTAATGCATCAAAGCTAAAGAAAAATTAATTTTGGGAATTTTTCATAAATTTACTCACTTAAAGGAGGTTTTCCCTCCTGGGATTTATGTCCTTCCAACTTTTTGGTATTTTTTTCAGAATCATTTTATTTATGAAATACTGATTTTGTAAATGTAAGTTTGATAAGAATATATTTAATTTGGCAAAATAAAAACTTGGCCATCTTTAAAATGTTTTTGAAATTTACTGGCCTGTAAAATCCCAAAGTCAAGGAATAATTGCCTTATAAGATGTTGATTAACTTCTTATTGTGGCATCTAAGCTTCTTCCCAGTTTGGCCTTGTCTATTTGCCAATGTCATCCTTTACCACTTCAAACTGAGGAATTCTGGGATGGAGGAGACAAACTCACTGAGTTGTATTACATACTGCCACCCCTTGTCCTTCTAAAAATCTCCTATTTAGCCTTCACACTCAGGAAAAAAAATGTTGCTTTCTCTCTGAAGCCTTCCCTGACAACCCCATGTGGACTCCCAGGAAGAGATTGGGTGCTCCCTGTTTTTAGCTCTCACTGCTTCCTGGTATGGCACTGGCCACATGATATAATACTGGTATGTTTGCTTGACTGTCCCATAAAGTGTGAGCTCCTTAGGATAGGGATTTCCTCCCCTGGTTTATTTCTTTATCCCCTGCATCTAAGCTAGTAGTTGACACATAATAAGTGCACAATAAATGTGTGGTTGGATTTTGGATGGATAGATGATTACATATTATCTTACAATGGTCTTGCTTTTATTGACTTATTTAGTAATTGATAAAGAAATACTCAAGTTCCTGTTGTGAAGTAGCTCTATTAGGCACCCTGATGGTTGCATAATGTCAAATATAGCCTTTTATTTTGGGTTGGGGTCTCACTCTGTCACCCAGGCTAGAGTGCAGTGGCAAAATCACTGCTTACCGCAACCTTGACCTTCTGGCTCAGTTGATCCTTTCACCTCAGCTTCCTGAGTAGGTGGGACTACAGACACACATGGCCACATCCTGCTCATCTCTTTATTTTCTGTAGAGACAAGGTCTCACCATGTTGCCTAGGCTGGTCTCAACCTCTTAGGCTCAAGCAATTCTCCTGCCTTGGCCTTCCAAAGTGCTGGAATTACAGGGGTGAGCCACAGCAATCAGGCAATATAGCCTTTATTTGTAAATTGCTTATAATCCAACTGGGGAAAGCAAAGAATCCACATAGAAAATATTATGAAACCAATGCACAAAATAATCAAAGACCAGGGCAGCATATGCTCATGTGCATATCAGTGAAGGTGATACCATGGAAGTGATAGGATGAATGTTTTCTACTTTTCACAAGGGACTATGTTATAGCTTGCATTGGCTTACTCTGGGTCTCAAGGAGGATGTACAAACATATGAATCCTCTTTGTCGTGCAGCCAAGACCACATAAAATTGGGATTCCCATTCTCTTGCTTGATACTCAGGATTGCTTTTCTGTTTTGAATCCTTCAGGTTTTCCTCTTCAACTGCAATGGAGACTTGCTGGTTTGTTTTGCAACCTCCCATAAAGGCCTAGAGTAAATAACCCAACTAGCATTTTCTAGTCCAATCCTTTTATGTTATTGAAAAGAAATCTGAGAGCCAGGATGGTCACAACTCAACCACTCACCTGAGATCCTTGGCTATCAGTAAGGTTCTACCTTCAGGGTCTTGCCACCCTCTTCCTCTGTGCACATGGAGCATCTTTAAGATGTTTGAAGTAAATTAAAATGTGAATTTCTCTGAATTGAGCTCTGTTACTTCCATGGAAGCTTAGTCACTCACATGTCCACCCAAGGGCCAAGGATCTATGATTTACTGTAGCAGAAGTGTGCAGAAGTGATTTTTTTTTCCACATAGATTCTTCTTGGTTTTGCTCTTACGTCTTATTTTCTATTAAAAAATGGAAATGTTAAGTAGAAATAAACAAACAAAAAAGGAAGCCCTTAAGAAAACTGCACCATGAAAGTTACATCATGGAGAGGCTGCCTGAGTTCTATACTATGGCCTGCATGAGAACTAACAGCTGTCTCTGGTCTTAGTCGGTTCATTGATACATTTAGGGGAGGATGAGATAATCACTAATAACTTCCTGCTTGTCAGTTCTCAAATGATTTGTAGAGATGTTATATTGTTTTTAGTTTACTTGGAAGTATGTACTTAATTTTAAAAATTCAAATTACACACAAGTAAATCAAATAAAAAGTCCAAGTGCTTTTATTTATGTACACCTACCCCTCATGAATGCTCACACTTACATACACACACCCATATTCATATTCAGAACTGTAAGGCCTGATTTCCCTTTCTTTGAACTTACTCATGGAGTGTCTCTCAAACTGACTTCCCTAAGTCTGTGGAAAATAAAAACTCAAAAATATGTTTCATTCTTCCTAATTTAGTTTATGATAAGTGACACAAATGTTACTTGCAGAATTAAACTCCATGGAATCTGAGCAATTATTTTTAAGTAAATAACTATTCCCATTTCTATTTTGCAATAAAGTAAAAAAAGTCAAAGGTCATTTTATCTTTTTACTTTGATTTTTAAATCAACTTTCAAGCAGCATTTAAATCTAATTTTGTTTAATTTAAACCAATTTGTACCCTATTTATGTGCTGAGATGTGACAAAGTCCTAGTTTTCCATTGTTTTGTTTTTGTTTTTGGATGAAATCGTAATTGTTTAATGAACTTCGATATTTATATTTAGTTAAAGCCCTGCCATCATTTATAACCAGATGAGACAGCCATGTGAAGATAAATTGATAATTTATTCCTTCTGCATTAGGGAAACAGTTCTCGTATTTATAATATGCTGAGCATAGCAATTCCCTGCCTAGCCTCCTAATATTTGTGTACATTTTTATGGAGGAGTGTGACTTTCAAATTAAAAATGATTTGTTGCAAGAATATTGACTAGGAAATACATCCTGTGAGAAGACAGCAGAGAAGTAATGAGATTTTTTTCTGCTACCACTAGCCTTGGGCTATTCAATAATTTTTTCTTCTTTAAAGCTAAGAGAAAGAAAGAGAGCCTCAAACTGAGTGGCAGATGTTAAGTCAGGAAATGGGAAATCCACCTTCCCCAGAGCTTCGAGTCATCTCCATGACCTTTGTGGCCCTGTTGAAAGGCTTTCTGTGAATTGAATGACAACACGGAGGCTGTGGGTAAGATTGCAAGTCAGAGAATGCGGGTATGAATGAGAAGCTGTGACCCTTGCCCTGAGTGGTAGTTCAGACCTGGGTTAGGGTGAGGTGTGGGATTGCACTTCCAGATTGCAGCCCCTTGGGGAAAAGTTTTGAAGAGCTGGGTGGTCTGGCAGGATCTAAGGTCCCCTACCAAGAGGAGAACGTAAGAAATATAGCATGCTCCTACCCAGAGTTTTTGCTCCATACCTTGGGTTCTATCTTCCAATCCTTCCTCTAGATATCATCTAGGGTCAGTGTAGGTATGAAAACACAGACCACTGCAGAATGTGTCAGAGAATCACTCCTACTTCACAATTAGGGCATCTACGTGATGGCGTGGCTCAGAACAGACACAAGGCCTCTGTAAAAAGAAGATGCCAATTGCCGTGGACATGAGGGACAGAAAAAATGGCTCTGAGAACAGGCTGTTTTAAGGTAGAACTTCTTTGCCAATTTTTGTTTGCATATTGTGAAGATCAGTGAAATAATATTGTAATAATTTAAACTTTTTAGTAGAAAATTCAAAAATATTTTTGTTTTTATGTGTTTTTTTTAAAATTCAAGTCTAAGCAATTAAAAAAGTCATGTTCATTAAACTTGGTCCATTTTTTCAAAATCTGCATCTTTTGCAATTTATCATACATTGAACCTCCTCTCTCTCTATTGTGTCTATCCAATTTGCATTATCTTTTATTCTCCCATTATTGCTTGTTAACCTAGTAACCCATGGAATATGTGCCCTTTAGCAGCATTCTCTGCACTTCCTTGTGTGTAACCCGCTGTCAAACAGATGAAAATGATATTTATCACATGAGAGAAAGTTTTCAGTGCTGATAAGTATCAGCTTTTTAGAGAGCAGGCATAGGTAAGTTATAGGAGCAGTCTCTACCAAGATAAGAAAACATGGAGAAACAAAGACAGCTAAAGAGACCTTTCAGAGAACCCAACCAGGATGAAGAAGACACATGGGGAGATCTCTATGAAAGAGAGGGGTTCTCAAGAAAGGATGACGGAGAAAAGAAGACAAAGTTAGCAGAGAAAGGAAATGCTGTAGGTCTCAGAACGTGGCACGATGATTTTATTTGAAGTGATTGGGCTTAGAACAATAACCCTGGCAAAACCACCAGTTTTTAGGAGGTTTCTTGAATCATAACTTATTATTTTGCTTTGACTGGGTTCTGTTAATTTTGAAGAGAAGGTGAAATACATTCCCACCCAAGGGGATGGGATTTATTCCAGGAGGCCCCTTGATCACTGACTGGAATACCTTTATTAGAATAGTTGTCATAACTGTGTCTTTATTTGTCTGTTTTAAAATCTATCACTAGGGAAATAATAACCAACATCATTCCTGTGTGTGTCTGTGTGTGTGTGTCTGTGTGTGTGTGTGTGTGTGTGCACGCACGCATGCACATGCATGTGTGCATGGGCAGGTACAGGAGAGGCACTGGTAGACTGGAAAAAAGAAGGGATGAGAGGGCCCAGAGATTGAAGTAGCAAAGTATTAGGCATAGGCAGTGATGAGACACTGAGATGAAGACACTTTAGATTTCAGAATACAATTTCTTGTGATTACTACTTTTGGGGATATGGCCAGTGCAGTGGGAAGCAAGAGTGGAGGAGAGGTAAAAACCACAGAGAATCAGCGGGCAAAAAAGCTTCCAGCCAAGTTATTGAGGTTTGTCTACATAGAATTGATTGAAAAAATAGATAAACAAAGGTAAAAATTCTAGCAATATAGAAAGGTGTAAGAGGAAAAAGTAGAAATTTGCCATCCAAACTCCCCATCCCATTCTGTCATTAGAGGTGTTTATTATTAAAATACACTCAACTAGTCTTCTTTTTAAAATGAGGTGAATTATATATCATCCCATTTTAACAGTAAAGTTCAGTGGTGTTTAGTGTATTCACAATGTTGTGTAACCACCAGTTCTATTTTCAAAATGTTTCATTAGCCCATTAAAAAAACATAGTAAGTATTTACTCCCCATTTTCCCAACCCCTGGTGAACTCTAATCTGCTTCCTGTCCCTTTGGATTTGCTTATTCTGGATATATCATATAAAAGCAATCATATAATATATGACCTTTATTGTCTGGTTTCTTTTACTTAGCATAAGTTTTTCAAGGTTGTAGTGTGCATTAGTACTTCATTTCTTTTTTATTAAAATCATTATAGTGGGTATAAAGTGGTATCTTACTGTAGTTTTAAATTGCATTTTCTTGATGACCACTAATGTTGAGTGTCTTCTCATGTGCTTGTTGATCATTAGTATATCTTCTTTGGGGATATGTTTATTCAAATCTTCTGTTCATTTTAAAATTGGGTTATTTATCTTTTTATTATTGAACTATAAGTGTTCTTTATATATTATGGATACTAGACCCTCGATATCCCTAGATCTGATAGATGATTATTGACAGTTATTTTCTCCCATTGGGTAGGTTGTCATTTCACTTTTTTAATAGTGTTTTTTTGTGTGTACAAAGTTTTAAATTTTAATCAAGTCCAATTTATCAATTTTATCTTTGGTTTCTTATGCGTTTAGTGTCATATTTAGAAGACTTTGCCTAACCCATAGTCATGAATATGTATTCCCATACTTTTTTTCATTTTATATTTTGTTTTTATTGACACATAATAATTGTATATATTTATGGGATACAGTTTTGATACATTTATATAAATGGGTAAAAATCCAATCAGTGTATTTACCACAATCATAACCTCATATATTTACCATTTCTTTATAATGGAAACATTCAAAACGTTCTGTTCTAGTTATTTTGAAATACACAACACAATATATTAACAGTAGCCACCCTTACTTCCATACTGTTTGTAAACATGTTATGGTTTTAGCCTTTATATTTAGGCTTATCTGTTTTGAATTAATTTTTATATATGATAAGAGGAACAGGCGCAACTTCATTCTTTTGTATATGACTTTTCAGTTGTCCCAGCATCATCTGTTGAAAAGACTATCCTTTCACCATTGAAGTATCTAGGCATCCTGGTTGAAAATCAGTTGACTTTCCTTGTGTCAGAGCCATTCAGTCTGGATTACTATAGCTTTGTATTACATTTTGAAATTGGGACATTTGAGTTCTCCAACTTTGTTGGTACTTTAAAACATTATTTTGGCTATTTCAGGTCTCTTGAATTTCAATACAAATTTCAATAACAGCTTGTCAGTATCTGCAAGAGCCCAGCTGAAATTTTGATATGGATTACACTAAATCTATAGATTAGCTTGGGAGGTATTATCTAACAATATTAAGTCTTCTGACCCATGGACTTGGAATGCCATTTATTTCCATCTTCTCTAATATCTTTCAGCAACATTTTATACTCCCATTACATTTATTCCATTTTATTCTTTTGGACACCATTACAAATGCAATTGTTTTTTTAATTTTGTTTTTGGATTTTCATTGCTAGCTCATAGAAATACAACTGATTTTTGTATATTTTTCTTGTATATTGCAACTTTAATAAACTCATTTATTAGCACTAATATTTTTTTAGTGAATTCTTTAGGATTTTTTTTTTTTGCACAAGATTGTCATCTGCAAATAAAAATAGCTTTATTTCTTCCTTTTCAATCTAGAGGTCTTTTGTTTCATTTCCTTCCCTAAATACTCTGATTTTGTCTCTAATAGAAAGCTGAGTAGAAGTTGAGAGAGTGGATCTTTTTGACTTGTCCTTGATCTTAGGGGGACTTTTGGTGCTTTCTGCTCTAATATTTATTATGTTTTTCTTTCTCTTTGCTTTAGATTTAATTTGCCCTTTCTAGTTTCTTAAGTTGGAAGCTTAGGCTATTAATTTAAATATTTTGGTTTTCCAATATGTACATTTAGTGATACAAATTCCCCTCTAAGCACTGTTTAGCTGCATTCCACAAAGTTTGATATTTGTATTTTCATAGTTCAGAGTATTTTAAAATTTCCTTTGGGGTTTTCTTTTTAACCCATGTGTTATTTACAAGTATTTTCCTTAATTTCCAAATATTTGGGAATTTTCCAAATATCTTTTCACTGCTGTTTTCTAGTTTAATATTGCTGTTATCAGAAAACATACTTTGTATGATTTCTAATTTTTAAAATGTGTTATAATTTTGTTGTAGCTGAGAATATGATGTGTCTTAGTGAATATTCCATATGCACTTGAGAAGAATCTGTATTCTGCTATTGTTGGGTGAAGTATTCTAGAAATATCAACTGCACTCAGTTAACTGATTGTACTAATCGGGTTGTATGTGCTCTTACTAATTTTCTGCCTACATGTTCTATCAGTTCCCAAGAGAAGAATATTGAAGTCTCCAACTATGATTGTGGGTTTATCTATTTTACTTTCAGACACATCAGGGTTTTGTTTCACATATTATAAACATATGTTGTTTGGTAAATACCCATTTAAGATTTGCACATCTTCTGGGATATTTTTTTTCCTTTATCATTATGTTGTACCCATCTTTATCCCTGATAATCTTTTTTGCTCTGAAATCTACTTTGACTGAAATTAATCTAACTATTTCAGTTTTCTTTTGATTAGTGTTTCATAGTGTATCTTTATCTTTTTATTTTTAATTTATCTAAGTCTTTATTTTTAAAGTGAGTTCATAATAGATAGCATAAAATATATATTATTTAATGTATATACATGACTATATTATCTATATACCTATAGTTCTTAAAATCTATATAAATTAATACAGCTAATTTATTTTTCTGATATTTTTCTTAATGAAATCAAGATCCTTTTTCCCTTCTAAAAGCATATAATCATTAAACTATAAAAGAACTATATAACAATTTTCCTGAGTCACAATATTCATTTCCTAAAGTCACTTACTTCAGGAACACTTATTTAATATTGGACATCATAGCCATATTAATTATGTGACTAAGGAGCTAGAGGAGTTCAGGAAACTTTTCTTAAATCCAGAAAGGATTACTTCCTTATCTGCAGTGATTATATCCTAACATAACAATGATTTGGACTGAGTACGCGCATAGAGATGATGAAATCAAGTTCAATTCTCTCAATTCACAGATGAGAGATCTGAGATCAAGAACTACTTTGCTAAGTTCCCATATATCAGATCCCCTTTTTCCTCATACTTTTGGCAGAATGGAGTAAGTTACATTATTATATTGTTGCTATGCTTATTTTATTAGTGGGATCCATCTCAGCAGCTATTCAGATTGATACTTGTAAGTGGTCACGGGAATTAGAGAGAAATTGCTTTCCATGCAAGAACCTACCCTTGAGGTGTACACTGTGTCCAATATTTTATTCAGCTATTTCTCAACATTTTTGCATTATATTTTAGATCTTACAGTTTTAACCTTGTATTGAAATTTCCAATATGGAAATTTCTATTTAGATTGTTTTGTTTGTTTGTTTTAGACATCTAAAATTGTCTTTGATCTTGAGGACTTTATCTGTCAGCTGGGATAATTTACTTGTATAAATGACTATTACATAGCAATGTGAAACTAATGTTGCAGATTTGCCTTCTCTAAGCAAAATTATTAACAAAGGGCCTAAGACCTTTAGAGTCATTTGACTTAGTTTTTAAAAAGTCAAACATTTTAAAAATAATGATTAGGATTTTGCAAGCTCAAATGTCTTCCTAAATATATTTAAAACTAGAACTCTTCTTTAGATATTTTGCATTTTTATAGTAATCATCCATGATACCAGCAAATTTTAAAGGTTTTTAATTTAGAGAAAACAATCACCAAATAGTTGCAGCATTTTTCTTTTCAAATGTTTGAATTGCTGGTTTTATTTTAGGGTGGTTCTTCATTTATCCAGAAAGACTTGTCAGCCCTTGCTGTTTGGGAATCTCCCCACAGTATTAGTATAATGACAATGTTAGTATGTCTTTCCATTATTGCAGAAACTCTATTTTTTAAAGTGCCTTTAGTAGGACTCTGGGAATTTGCTGTAGGTTAACAGTGGGGCTCTCACCATTTAGAATTCTTTTCTCCTAATGAAAAGAGTCTGAACCCTTGAACTCTGTCAGGGACTTAGGCATGTTTCCTGGGCCTGATTTTCATCTTCAGAAAATGGAGGTCAGATACATGTCAAGAATAAAAGAAGGGTCAGATTAGAGTAGTTAAAGACTTTGCACACATCCAGATGACGTTAATGTGTTGACCATAGTGTCTGGAATCTGCTAGGCAGTTGGTGAGTGAGTGGATGAACAAATGAATGAATGAGTAAATAGGGAGTAAACAGGACAGCAAATATTCACAGAAGTCATTAATTATGTATATGGTAAAATATCTTACTTTCAATATGTTTACCTGGGGTTAAAGATGACTGTTGTAAACAGTATAACACTTCCCTAACCCGCTCCTTTTCCAAGTTTGTAGGGCAATATAATTTGGTAATGAATCATTCATTAAGAACAAGTATTGGAGGTAATTTAGGATTGTAGAAAGTTCATGGTTTCTTATAGAAATATGGCTTTGATTATGACCTCCTTGACTGATGATGGCACCTATGTACCATATACCTACTTTGTACCCTCATTTGCAACATTTTGATAAACTCAGGAAGCAACAAAAGTAGGGGAGGGGAATCATGTCTGTGTTCTACCTTGTAATTACGACTATAGTGAGTTTACAGACTCAGTTGTGCAAGACACAAAATTTTCTTGATTTTCTCTAGCTGATCGTAATTTATGACTCAATTTATTAAGCGTTAATTCTATTAGATTGACAGGAAAGTGAGAAATGCTAAGCTTTTGTTGGCATTCTTCACCTTGTCAGTTCCTGGGGTTTTGCCAAGTTTCTGAGAATTTACACAGTGCCTAGATTTGGGGAACAGGGTGCTACTTATCTTATTTCAGTCATTAGTACCCACACCATGCTGTCAAGATGTCCCTCATTCCTGTTTGTATCAGGTCCAGATGCACGTTCTCTCTCATCCCAGCATCTTCTGCACTACCCTTCACTTCACCTGGCACTCCCCCACCCCCAGGAAGGCCATCTGTTCAGCAGAGGGGACATCCTTCTTTCTTTACATTTCTTCCAACACAGTCAGTCTATGGCTTTTCATGAAATGAATGAAAAAAAGACTTATAGGGAGCCTTAATGCTCTGCTCTGCCCCTTATCTCCCTTATGGTTAACATCCTGCTGGAAAGAAAGAAAGGAAAAATGAAACAAAAAAAGCAAAACACAAGCACAAATAAAAAAACAAACAAGCGAAAAAAATTTTAAAAGCCAGAAATTAATTTCTCAAAAGAGCAATGGGATCAGATTGAGAGAGTGGGCATGAGAAGGGGGCTTATGTTGCTGTTTTCCATTTTCCAGGCACTCTGATTCCTTCAGATGTATAACCTCACTTCATCATCACAAAACTGCAAATAGACATACTGATCCTCTTTTTACAGTTAAGAAACTGAGTGTTAGAGAGATTAAGTAACTGTGCAATATTAAATTTGCAGTCAGATTGTTTAAAATTCTAGATTCCACAGTTTCCTCTACTTTCTTTGTTCTACTTCACAACCCCACAAAAACAACCATTATAAGTAAAAGCTAATTAGAACATGAGAAATTTGGAAAGATGGTTATTTTAAGTTATATGAGGTTAGTTAAAATCTATATAGGGACAATTGGGCTGAGAACTAGGGACTGAAAGTACAGTCTAAATGACATGGACCTAATTCCTAACAGAACACACAAATCCAATGTTCCTCAGCTGGAGAACTGAGAGACAAACGGTGGTACATGTCAATGGAATACTACTCAACAATAAAAAAGAATGAACTACTGATACACTAAACAGTGTGGATGAATTTCATGTGGCCTAAAATAAGTGAAGAGTTCCAAATTGAAAAGCCTACATAGTATGTGATGCCATTTATATGGCACTCTGAAAAAAATACTATAGGGACTGTTTCCTATTTTTATTGAAGTGATTACATAACTGTGTATGTCAAAATTGTATAACTGTACACCTGGTGAATAATACTGTACCTAAATTAGACCTTAATTTTGAAATGGGAGAGGAAAAAAGTTTAGGATTAGGTGTTTTATTAACCTCATTAGAAATAGCCTAACTTTTAATTTTGGAGTGTAATTTGGCAAACAGAATGGATTCAGTCCCTTAATAATCAACTTCCTTTTACTATTATATATATGACCCACAGAAACTCTAGAGTAACCCAAATACCATATTTCCTTAACTTTATAACTTAACCATTCTGAAATTAAGATGCTTCTTACAACCGATGATAAGAAAAAAATCACTAGTTGCATGCAGGTCAATATATTTCGATATAGTGGTTATTATCTACAAATATATAAAACATACAAAATTAGCCTTTGAACAATTAGTATTGACCTTTAATTAAACTTAGATTTGTTGAATGCTGCTTAAAATGCTCTCAAAATGATTATTGCTTGGCTACATGTTATTATAACTGATACCTGCCAGTCAATTTAATTTAAGACAGTAGAAATTGTTAAACCCTGCATAAACAAAATATTTCAAAGCTAGGAGAGTTTGGGGATCATCTACTGATATACATGAATAAGTTTTGCTCAAGACCTGCCTATTGACCCTTGAGCAGACAATATCAGGTCATTGGTAAGGGGAAGACAGAATCAGCTTGGTGATTCACACTAGCAAGGGCAGTGTTTCTTTTGGAAGAGGAAAAAAAAATTCAGAAGGCAGGAAGGAAGAAAAGGGAGAGGAGAACAGCCAGCTGAGATGGGCTTTAGATAGTTTGGGGGAGCTGTTTGGTTTTGCTCTGTTTGGGTCACTTTGGAGGAAGAGGAGTGAGAGAGAGATGGAGAAAGAGTATTTAAATATATTTTTCTATATGATATAAATAAAATTCTTTTTTGGCATTTTTAAAAGATTGCACTAAAGATTTAACTTGCTTTCGGATTATTTCTGGACTTTAAGATTGGTTTTTCTTTGGAAGGTGACACCATGCCAAGATGGACTGAGAAGAGGTTCAACTTTTATGAGTAACATATCTGTCAAAAGCTGCGGACTGACTTTCAAGAAAAGCTGTTTAACTTCCAGTGATATATAATTTAATGAAGGAAAAATGCGAAACTATTAGTTTAGCCAAATAGAAAATGCAGAAGAAACTCTGGTATTTTTCAGTATCCCTCAGAATTATACTGTCAATCTTCAAGGGCTAAAGAAACCAAAATGATGAGCACTGGTTATGAAAAACAGCTTGTCACCATGATGCCCGACATATGTGTCAGAGACTGAAAGTGAGTCCAAAGATTCTTTAGACAATATATCTGAACAAATCTGTGATTCAAACTTTGCTCATTACACTGAAGAAGAAAGTTTTTCTATAATTATGAAGATATATGAACACTTTTGTCAGTTATTAAAAGTATGTGTTTACACAATTAATTTGTGGGCTTTTTTTTCCTCCTGAAAGGCTCATATTAAATCTATGGTGTAATTTACAATTTATGGCACTTACCACTGAATTCTAAAGATATTCCAAAGTAGTTTTCTGTTTGAGATCCTCAGAGATATTTGACTCGTATATTTCTTTGGTCCCACTCCTGTATTCCAACAGGAATTGTTCTCATGAACGCCAAGTGTCCTGAACTCTACTGATCTGGTATATTCTAAAACTTGGACTAGGACCTTCTAGAAGAAATTATATCATATGATGCAATATGCACACACTTTTTCAATAGTTTGCCCTGGTTGTACTTGCTTTGTTGAGTGTGTGTGTATGTGTGTGTGTTGGGGGGATAAAGGAGTTAGTAGTGGAGAAAGGGAGGTAGGGGAAAGAGGAAGCACAAAAAGCACTGACAGGTGTGTCCTACTTTCCTGAGTATGGTCCTGTGCACCCGCCTTTAAGTGCAATATGTGTGTGAAACAAGAGACGTAATAATGAAACAATATTAATTGCTCTGATTGGTGCAGCGGCTCTTTCCTTTTTGTCCATACACATAGTGTTTGGCAGGCTTTGCTGTCTGTCCTCCTGGAATCTGTTTCCTTTACTGTCCATGTGGTTTGTGAGTAATCCACAAGTGATCACAGTCAGAGCAAGACCTACTCCAGGGAATTCAGAGATGTCTGCCCCTTGTCCCAGCCGCTACTGACATTTCCACCATCAGACTAGGTGTGGGAAGGTAGGGTCTCAGAAGTGCCTTGGGAAATTCTCTTTTGGAGGAAGACTGGCTCAAAACTACTTGTATGTTTGGTTTTTAGGTGTCTCGAAACTACTTGTATGTTTGGTTTTTAGGTGCCTTTGGCTTGTACCCTGTACTCTTGCTGGTCAGACTAATTTACATTTGAAAGGAGAAATAAAGATTAAATTAGTACTATAATTTTAAAAATTTATTGACTTTCTGAGTTCTAAATTATAAGACTTGTCTCTTTCCTTGAGCATTAACAGTTCATCAGTGTTTGATTACTTGCCAAGCATGCATCGTCTGTGCAAGAAAATCGAGACTTCCCAGGTTGAGACAAGTGCCATGTGTACTACTTGGTGTCAATAGGAGACAAACTAAAGAGACCAAAGACTGACTGTGGCCTTAAATGAGAGGATTCTGGCCAGGCTTGGTGGCTCAGCCTGTAATCCCACGCTTTGGGAGGTTGAGGTGAGTGGATTGCCTGAGCCCGCGGGTTCGAGACCTGCCTGGACAACTTGGCGAGACTTCATCTCTACAATAAATCAAAAAACTAGCCGGGTGTGGTAGCGCATGCCTGTAGTTCCAGCTACTTGGAAGGCTGAGGCAGAAGGATTGCTGGAGCCCCGCAGGTTGGGGCTGCGGTGGCCGGGAGCGTGCCACTGCATTCCAGTCTGGGCGACAGAGTGAGACTCCAACTCGGAAAAAAAGAGAGAGAAAAAAATGAGAGGATTCTATTATTAGCATTTGTTTATCATGCATTCTGCAAATGGCTATGCCAGGCCTTGTTCTGGGTGCTGGGTTTACTTACAATAGGAACAGAGTACCAAGTCTTGGCTCACGTGCTGCCTACACTCTGCTGTATGATTAACCCACGGCCGTGGTTGGAGAGTGCTTTGTGCAGAGCATATGCTTTGCAATGAGCTTCTCTGAGATCATTTCTTGAGGAATTCCATTCATTACCTTTTGCCTGTTGCTCATTATTTTTCTTTATAAATGAATTGGCTAAGTGACATGCATTAGGTACATGATATTTTAAACCTCATGAACTTTATTTCTGGTAAACATAAGCATTTGCAGTGAACAGAGGGAATCAGAATAGGGAGCTGAAGTTGTTATAGCAACAATGAGAAAGTTTCAATATTCAGGAACCATTGTTTTTCAAGAGAAAATGATACAATTAATGCTTGATACTGTATCGTTTACAGACTTCCCTGAGACTCATAGCTCTTCACATGTCAGTCCTAAACAGATGGAAAGGTAATTTTATGGGTTTGAAACAATAATTCAAATATTGGTATAAGGAGCTGCTTTAAAAAGTCTTGACAGGCTTTTACCTGTGATAGATTTATATCTCTTTTATGATAGCAAAACTTCAGAAATCGCATCTAAAAAACAAAAATGTTTTCTATTTCTTCTGAGGACAACTGGAACATGCTCATAGAAATACGGATTTTCGCATACACCAAAGAAGAGTACAGAACAATAGGAGAGCGCAGCCTATGTGGGTTAAGGAGCCCAGTGGGCTGGATTTGAGTCCTGGCTCTGCTGCCTTCAGTTGGGTGATCTTGGGCAAGTTACTTCCTCTCTCACTGCCTCAGTTTCCCCATCTGTGAAATGGAGTTGATTAAGTACCAACTTCATGGGTTTGTTATGAGGGTTAAAGGCATTAATGTACATTAAAGAAAGGGTTTTGCCCAGAGTGCTACGCATATTTTGCTTTTGTTGGATCTTTGAGAGATCATCTGGGTCAGGTATTTGCATTTGAGCAGGATATGGTGTCAGTAAGGTAAGGATGTTATTTGCCCATTTTCTTTAAATTATCTATGGAACAAAGAAACAAAATATATGGAAATATTTCTTTTTGTCTAGATTTTTTTTTCCCCACAGAGCTTGGTTCAAAAGTCATTTATTTTGCCTTCCATGTCCCCTGAGTCCTTCTCAGCTTGGAGAAAAATGTTGAGGGGTAAAATGGGAAGTGACATGGAATTGTGGAAGAAACAAGGTCTTTAAAGTGAGACAGATGTAGTTTAAATCTAAGGTCTGTCACAGACAGTGGCTTAACCACTTGTACCACCTGCAAATGGGGACAAGACTTAGCTCTTCGAGTTTGAGTTTAAATGGAATGCGTGTACTTAGCACAGCCTAAAGATTAAAAAAAAAAATTGGATCCTGTCTGGGTGAATAGTACTAAACCATTTCTTGAACAGAAGTGGCCAACTTCTGGCCCATATAACACTGTTCTGCTCCTTAAACACCTGCCTACCCCCGCCCGCCCCAACCCCCATCACCAAACCTCACAAACCTCTACAGACACAGCCCATTCAAGCAGGAGTCAGACATTGAATAGATTGGCCTATAACCTGTCAATTGGCATAAAAATCTCTCTCCAAATAGGGATGATGAGACCAACTTGGCCAATTAGAACCTGTTTCACTAAAGAAAAAAATTGAAATAAGATTTATAAAAGGAATGATTAGCAGCTAAAGAGTCAAGGTTTGAGGCCCACAAATAGGTAAACATGATGAGTAAGCAGAATCTACGAGCTAACGCAAACAGTGGGACTGTGAGACAAGTACCATGGACTGAGTGTTTGTATCCTCCAAAACCCATCTGTCGAAATCCTAACCCCTAGTGGGATGGTATTAGGAAGTGAGGCCTTTGAAAGGTAGTTAGGCCATGAGGTGGAACCCTCATGAATGGAATTAGTGCCTCATAAAAGACCCAAGAGAGCTTACTTGCCCTCTTTCTGCCATGTGAAGACACAACAAGAAGCTGGCAATCTGCAACCCAGAGGAGGCCCCTCACCTGACTGTGCTGGCACCCTGATCGAAGACTTCCAGCTTCTGGAGCCATGACAAACAAATTTCTGTTGCTTATAAGCTACCGAGTCTTTGATACTTTTAAAACAGCAGCCCAAAGTGACTAGGACAGACAGGGAGAGAATTAAGGGAAGAGAGGGTTAATTGGTTGGTTGGCATCTCTAGAATCAGGAAAAACAAAGATCAGAGTCAAGTTATCCTGATGGTAGAGGCTCAGTCAACTCCTGCTGTCAAAGGGTTTCCTGGAGCTAACCTAGATATGAACTCCCTAACTTATCTCCCTGAGGCTGACACTTCATAGTTCTCATTCTTTCCACAAGGTGAGGGGTGTTTATCTTTCTGTGAGTTTCCAACAAGGCCTGGCCTGATGGTGGAAGTTCTTGTTTTTACCCATTTCTTGTTTTCTTTCTTTCTTCCTCTCTCTTTTAAAAACCCTCTTCTATTTCCACTCAGGATAAACTCCCATTTTACTTAGGGTCACTTAAGTCTCTGATTCTCTCTCCTCCAAAATTAATATTGTACCAAGAAAAAGAGTGTGCCCAAAACTGAGGAAAGATGGACTCTGAATATGGAGTCCCACGTTGCTTGTGGAATTGGCCTGTTTGCTCCAGGGTCCCAGCTTGGCTACGTTTTTTTATATAGGGGTCAGTAGAAACTGGCTCTCTAAACTTCACCATTGGATGTCTGAACCTTGGAGTCACTAACTCACTGTCTTTATAACCTTTAATTTTTGTTCCCTTACAAAAGAGGCATTATGTAGAGAGGTTGAAAGTGTGGCTCTGGAGTCAGATTTCCCGGGTTCCATTTCTATGTTACTGCTTAGCAGCTTGGGCAACATTCTTAATCTCTCTTTGCATCAATTGCCTCATTGCTATTATTATAATGCATGCTTAAAGATTATTGCCACCTTGGTTCCTTATTTTAAAAAAATTTTTTTGCCTCTTTCATAAAAAAAAATTGCTGTGACTTATTTAAGTGTTCTTTTACCTTCAAAAAAAAAAAAGATTATTGCCAAACATTGCATTAGTCTTCTATCAAAACATCTATTTGCTGTATTTATTTGCTTACTTATATATATCCCTTATTAGACTCAGCTGCTTGAGAGCAAATGGGAATATGCCTTTGAATTTCCCTTACTTAACACAGAGTAGGCACCAAATACATTAATATTCCCTTTTCTAAAACAATCTTCTTACAAAACTTTCATCCTGCTAATTTTCATTCTCTGAACTTATAAAGATTTTTAAATGTCTCTAACTCTTCTTGTACATATGAACATAAACCTGGAGTACATATTGTGCTTACTTTAATTTATTAATTTGCTCTATTAATTGTTCTATGATGTTTAATTGGCTTCAGCTCAACAACTTTCAAGTCCTTTAAAACCCACCTTTTCTTAGCAGGTTTACTCCCTTTTTTTCTGACATATTTTCCCTCTTTATTTCTACTGTATAGTAATTTTTGTGCTTACCATTCTTGAGTGTCTTCTTGCCTGAATCTCTTTGCCTCTCTGACTTAGCAAGGTCATTTTGAATTCCAATCCCATCTGTTAGGGAGTTCACTTTCTCTCCAGGTGACTATGTCAGCTAAATCAATGAGTTTCCTGTTTCTTTAGCCAGGTCATCAGTGAAAGTTAAAACATACAGCTTCTACCTTATTTACAAATATAAGATGTTATTTCCCAAAGCTTTAAGACAGTGAGTAGGTATGTGAAAAGCCAAGTTTTATGGGAGTAGGATGTGTTTTGTAGAGGACATATTTTTGTAAGAAAAACTTTTGGTTGTGAGAATGAATGACTTCTTGGCTCAATAAATTTGTGTTTAATTGCACAGTGGCCCACAACCCCATAATTCAGCTTATTAAACCAAGATTCAGTCTTATGTGATTTTGTTTGGTTGTTTTAGTCTCCCTGTGCCTGTCCCACATCTGAGTTGATACAATAGACATGCCTAGTGTCCTATATGTAGGTGCAAATCAAAATGTAGCAAACTAGCAGTTAAGCATGTATCCTCGTTTCAGTGCAGTTTAGATGAGCCACTCTTAAAGTAGGCTGATCCTTTAAAACCAGGTAAGAACAACATGTAAAGATTTTTAGCAATCATTGGTAGAGTCTTGATTTCAATTGCTCGAAAGAAAAAGATAAACCAACAGATTAAAATCTTTTATTGTTTTATTTGATGAAAGTAATAAATCTACATATTGTGTTTGCAGATGAAAGGGAGGCAGCATAGTTTTTTTTTTTAACCTTGGAAAAATACATCCTTATTAGGATTCAGAAATAGCTTCTTCAGTAAAGTCATGCTCCAAAACACTTTGCCATGTTTAAGGGTGTGTTCAACTTTCTTGGTATTTACCCAGGCATTTCATGTCGCTTCTCAGGTCACAGAAAGTGACCTGAGCTCTTTACCATTGGCATCCAGAGGTTGCTGTCAAGTCCTCAGGAGAATGCTATTTCATTGCTCTTTCAGCCAAACAGACCTACAGCAGTTTGTTTATATGATTAATTCCAGAACATTAGAAAGAATCATGACAAAGGTGAAGATTTACAGTCATAGTTGCAGTATAGGCTGAATTTTAGTGGATCAATTTGCTCCATTAAAAAAAAAAGTCTCTTACAAAGATATGAGGTCTTTTGTAAACAAAGATTTGAAAGTGTCTCATAGGGTTTTCAGCCTGATGTTTTGTTTTTCCCTACTGGGGCTTTCCCTTAGGTTGTAAATTCCAGCTTTCTAATGTCTGATTCCTCCTTTGTTGAGCTTTGAGGCATTTCTGGAATTACTCAGTAAAGGGACTTCGACAATCCCCTGCCCTGTTCTTAGGTCATAGAACTGATTTACGGCTGGAGGAGGTTCTCTAAGCAGTAGATGAAATTGGTGAAATGCTACCCATTGATTAAAGTGGGTTCAGGAGTTCTGCTTATCAGTGGGGGTTGTCCTAAATATAATCAGCCCTGGATGCATTGACTTATTGCTATTTTGTGAGTTTTACTGCAGGAAAATGAAAGTTACTCTTACAGAAATTGTTTAAGGGTAGAATCTGAAGAGTGCACTGATGGTGCTATGGCAAATTCCAAATCTGCTATTTCAGGTTGATAACAGAGAGGTAGTTTCAGAAATGGCTGATCCTATTAATGTAAACTCACAAACTCAATATTTTTTGAATCCATTCTGCTCAGGTACTGCTGTACAGACGCTTGTCCATTCTGTTCAGGTACTGCTGTGGTACCATAGATACAGCAGAGAATAAGGCAGACAAACTCTGCCTTTTGTAGCTTACTGGGGACAGACATTAAATAATAAATGGTAAGTAGTGCTCATGTCTGTGAAGAAAAATAAAGCACAGGATAAGTACAGAGAATTGGAATTCATTGTCATTTTAGATGTGCACTAGTTTTCTATTGCTGCTTTAACAAATTACTACAAACTTAGTGGTCTTATAGGTCTGTGAGGTAGAAGTCCTACACTGGTCTCCTTGGGCAGGCTCTAGGGAAGGATCCCTTTCCTTGCCTTTTCCATATTCCGGAGGCTTCTCACATCTTTGTTTTGTGGTCTCCTTCCTCTGTCTTCAAAACCAACAACGTAACACCTTTCTCACCCTACGTTCATTGTCACATCTCTTTCTGATTCTAGCCCGCAAAGTTTCTCCTATTTCAAGAGCTTATGTGATTAGATTGGGCCCATCCAGATAATCCAGGACAAGGACTTTATTTTAAGGTCAGTTAATTAGCAACTTTAATTCCATCTAACACTTTACTTCCCTTTTGTTTACATAAATAACATATTCACAGTTTCTAGGGAATTAGGGTGTGGACATCCTTTGGAGCCCATTATTCTGTCTACTACCAGATCTCTTTTAAGAGGTATAATATTAAGTAAGATCTGAATGGATGAAGACTTCACCCAAGCAAATATCTGGTGGAAGAGTGCCGTAGACACAGGTAAAATGTTATAAGTTATCTCTTTGAAAGAGGTAAAATGCATGTGGCTACCCCAGAGTAAGGAGGTTATAAGGTGATTGACAAGGTCAGAGAGATAGGAAGGGATCAAATCAAGTAAAACGCCAGAGACCTCTATAAAAAGCTCAGGTTTTATTCTCAGTGTGACAGGAAACCAACAGTGCTAGAACAAAAGAATAACATGATTGAATACACAGTTTTAAAATCTTATTCTGGACAACTCCTTTGGAAAACAATTTGACATCTTCTTATAAATCTGAAGATGCACATGCCCCATGATCGAGGAAATCTACTTCTATGTATGTACCACAGAGAAAAACTTGTATATATATGCTTGGAATATGTCCAATCATATTTGTATCTACAGTTTGTAATAACATAGGAAAACAAACAAAAACACTTGCATAAAACCCAGTATCTATCAACATTTTGAATAAACTATGAGAAACATATACAATCGACTACTATATAATAGTGAAAAGTGAATAAATTCTAACTATGTGTAACAACATGATAACTCTCAGATACCTAATGTTAAGTAAAAAAAAATAACAGGGAGAAGTACATATTCATTAATTCATTCTAGAAATATGTCTTAATTTTAATATTTCTAAAATATCATTGAACTTATCTTCTAATCATTGGAGGTAGACAATTTACAGTAGACAGAAAAAAGGCAAATTTATGTTATGCTAGAATGTTAAACAAAAGGACGATGAAAATAGAAGACAATAGAGCAAGGTAAGGGAGATGAGGGTGTTGCCATTTAAAATAAGATGGCCAGAGTAAACCCCACTAAGAATCATCTAGTAAGGCTGAAGGAAACCTTTTAGTTATCTTGAGGAAGAACATTGAAAACACTTGAAACCACTTGTGCAAAGAACCTAAAGAAGGATGAAAACCAGTATGGTTGGAGAGGAGTCATACAAGATGGAAGATAAAGAGATCAACAGGAGGGAAAGCCATGGGAGGGGGTTAGTCTTGTGAGCCTTGGTAAGAAGGGTGTTGCACTTGGCTCTCAGCGTCAAGCAGCTACTGAAGAGTGCAGAGTATAGGGTCTCCCATGGTCCAATCCCTGGCTGCTGTGTTGGGAACAGACTGCAAGGGACAAGGACAGAAACAGTGAGACCAGTGAGGAGGCTATTGTGGTGGTCAGGATGAGAGATGATGGTGGTTGGAAGGAAGGGAGTAACAGCAGGGAATGTGAGAAGAATCTGGGTTTATATAGGTTCTAGAAAAAAAATTTAAATATTTTTATTTGGACATCATTTTTAGCTCATAGAAAATATCAAGAATAATGTATGTTTCCAGGTACATTAATGTTCTCTCTGTCTCTATCTATCTATATATGTGTACACACACACGTTCGTGCCCATGCACAGACATACATTCTCTCACACAACCCCAGAACAATAATCTAAATTAGAAAATTGCCATTTATACAATAATATTATCCAACCTTTAGACCTTATTCAGATTTCTCTATTTGTCCCAATTATAGCCTCTAAAGCAAAAGGACCATATGTGTGTGGCATTCAATTGTTATGCCTCTTAGTTTTCTTTAATCTGGACTAGCTTCAACTTTTCTTTGTCCTTAATACCATTGACATTTTTAAAAGCATATTGACCAGTTTTCTTTTTGATTGTCTTTTAGACTGTCCCTGAATTTGAGTTTGCCTGATGTCTTCTCATGATTTGGTGCAGGTTTTGCATTTTTGGCAGTAATGCACTTTTGGCACAGAAGTGATGCTGTGTCCTTCACAGTGCAACATATAAGGAAGGCATGTGTTATCAATTTGTCCCATTTTCATTAGGTTACTTGGTTAAGGTGATGTCTTCCATGTTTCTCCAATGTAAAGTTACCATTTTTTTCTTTTAATTAATAAGTATTTTGCGGAAAGATACTTTGAAACTATACAATAAATATCCTGCCACTTATCAAACCTTTACATACTGGTTTTAGCATGCAGTAATGATTCTTCCATGAATTGATTATTACAATCCTGAATGATGACTTTTCTAATTCCATTGTTTCTTCTAAACTTATTAGTTGACTTTCTACCGAAACAAATCATTTTTCCTTCTCCTATTAATTAGTTAACAACATGTATGAGGGGGAACACAAAAAACCTGGAACTTATTTATTAAAAATTGTGTATTTATTCTTACATGTTTAACCTTTAGTCACCTTCAAACTGCTCTCTGTTTGATTCAATACACCTATCAAGATGCTTTCTCCACTGTTGAAAACAATTTTTGAACTTGTCAATTTTGATGCCTTTTAGCGCTTGTGCTATTTTTTTGTTTCATCTCTTCCACACTGGCAAAATGTTTCCATTTGAGGACTTTTTCATACAGGGAAACACAAAAACAAAAGCCAATTGGAGTGAGGTCGGGTGAATAAGGAGGGTAGAACACTGGAGTCATGCCGTTTTTGATTTTAAAAAAATGCTGAACACTCAGTGTGGTGTGGACAGGTGTACTCATAAATCACTCATCATGAAATGGGCAAACATGTATAATCTCCAAAAAAATTCACTGAAGCCAAGCACAACCTCTCACAACAACGTTAGCTGGTACACTGATGCTGATGGATTCCTAAAACATTTACCTAGTGGGGGAAGTCTGTACTACAAGGGGCCCACCCTTCAAAATAAAATAACATTTGTGTGGGGTGCCCCCTCATATTCTTGCTTTATTTGATGGATCATAACCCATTCATCTCATTACTTGTTTAGAATTTCAAATTATCTCAGATTTGGTCAGTGGGAGCCTTTTCAAACTGGTTCCTGTGTCCCTATCCTAATTTGAGCACTTTCTCACTTGTGGCACACTAAGATGGTCCAGACTCATTTTGCACTTTCCCAGGCCCTTCCCAAGAATTAGCCCTGTGTCCAAAAATTCCTGGGTTCTTTTAGTAAAAACTGGAGGAGAGTTGCTAGTATGCTTAATGTGTTTGAGATCTGTGCATGTTTTGAATATGTGAGCAAAAAAAGGGAGTAAAGGATGATTTCAAGATTTCTGACCTGAGCTAATAGAAGGATGAAGACACCATGAACTGTGATGGAGAAGGCTGAGGTAGAGTAAGTTTGGAGAGAGGACCTAGGGATCAGTTTGGTCATGTTAAGCTGAGATACCTATTAGATGATCTAGTGGAAGTGGTAAACTGTTGGATCTCTGAGTCTATAGTTCTGCAGAGAATCCTGGACTGGGCATAAAATTTGGGAATTATCAGTGTATAGGTGGTATTTCAATCCATGAAGAGAAAATGAGATCACCAAGGGAATAAGTATAGACAGTAAGGGGAAGATAACTGAGGTCTGAATCCTGGCACATGCCAACACGAGGCCAGGAAGAAGAGAGAAAAGCAAAAAAGACTGAGAAGTCACTGCTGAGAGAGAGAGAAACACCAGTGAACTTGGTGCTCCAGAAGGCAGGTGAAA
Source organism: Tarsius wallacei (assembly GCA_963574415.1). NCBI lineage: Eukaryota > Metazoa > Chordata > Mammalia > Primates > Tarsiidae > Tarsius > Tarsius wallacei. The sequence goes on from CAUYQG010248640.1 coordinate 40,603, forward strand.
AAAAGTATCAAGGAGGAGAGAGTGATCAACCATGTCAAACACTGCTGCTAAGTCAAGTGCGATAAGAACATTTAGCCTGATTGGAGTGGGCTTAAGTGAGAATAGGAAATATGGAATTAAGTGTAGCAAGTATAGAAAAATTCTTTTAAGGAACTCGTTGCAGTGAGGAGCAAAAAATAGTGGAGTAGCTACTGGGGAGTTGGAGCTACTGTTTATTTTTGTAAGATGGAAGAAATAACATGTTTATATGCTGATGGAAGTGATAGAGAAGACACTGAAAAAACTGATGAATGGCAGCAGGTTTAATAAGTAGAAAATTGTTTTCTTGCCATTTCTAGCTTCCCTTTCTAGAGGCTACCCATGTTCCTTGCCTCCTGGCCCACTTCTTCCATTTTCAAAACTAGTAATATCAGGTAGTGTTCCTTTCACACTTCTCTAACACCTTTTCTCAACATCCTCCTTCTCCAATTGAACCAGGGATGGTTCTCCACTTTAAGGACTCATGTAATTAGACTGGATCAGACAATCCAGGTAATCTCCCAATCTCAAGGTCCTTAACCTTAATCACACCTGAACAATGTTTTTTTTTGGGGGGGGTTCATGAAAAGTAACATATGCAAAGGTTTTGAAGATTAGGACTTGTACATCTTTGGAGGGTCATTATTCCACAGCATCTCAGAGATACCAGAATACTTGGAATAGTTGGTTTCCTAGATGGTTTTGTTTATTCCTTTACCTTGTTTAGCTTACTTTTTACTTATTCAGACTATGATTAAATTCTTATGTGTTGTCAAAAATTCAGGATGATTGGGGCATAATTCTATGAGCACTTGTGTATGGATCTATCATTTAACTGATGTTGATGAGCTCTGCATTCACTATCACTGCAAGGTAAGATGGATACAACTTTCAGATTCATCACCCACCCTTCTGCAAATAATATTGTCCAGACTTCTTGCACCTGGCTTCTAGTCAAACTCCATCAGTGGAAGCCTAATGAGAGATTAGACTGCTAGAAGAAGGAAGCAGCCAGGATATTTCTTCCTTTCTATTCCTGCTTTATAGGGTGGTTTCCTGCAGTGATTGCATTTCTCCTTGGCCCCAGCTACCCTGGGCTGCACCCTCCATGACTCTAGCTTCAGCTGGAAGGATTGGCTTTTGAATGGTTCTTGGATCACCTCCTTCTCTCTATGGGAACTTGTGGCTTCCTGCTGTTGCTAATCTCTGGGTTGCCTCCATTTCCTATTTGGTTTCTTAGCTTTCCTATCACTGTGCAACCAACTCACTGTATTACATACATTTCCTCTGTTTGAAATATCTAGAGTAGTTTCTGTTTTCCTGATTAAACTTTCACTGATAGCATGGAGAATAAAACTATGCTAACTTGAATCTTACATTCACGAAAATATTCTTCCTTGTCCATCTGAAAGGGACTCTTGTTCTCTAAAGAAACAAAAAGTTTGACAGAAAATCCATTCAGTTGGTTTAGAGGTCTATAAAAAAATTAACACCCTTATGACATGTCTGACATGAGATATGTGGCTTGTTGTTTACTTACCGAGACTGATGTCATAGGGTCTGCTCTACGAGTACATGAAGAAAGAATTTCAGGAAGCCACTCTGTGAACTGCTGGGGATTAGATTTCTGAATGATGAGCCCAGTGGTGTTGGTGTAGCACAGGACGGAACTATATCCCACAACCAGTGCCAATCAAGGACACTCAATCATGGCTTTGGGGCATAAAGAGCAGGATAAAGAGAATTCCACATGTCTAAGAAATGGTTTCCTCTATTTCAGGAAGAGAAAAAACTGGGGCAAGAATGTAATCTGGGGTGGTGGGTGACTGGCTGTCACTCATTTCTTCTTAAACACACACTCGCGCGCGTGCGCGCGCACACACACACACACACACACACACACACACACACACACACTGGATAGGGAGAGTCTGTTTTCCTCTGAATGGGAAGGCTATTATTAAGAAAGAAAAGATTTTAAGATAATTTGCATACATGATTATGAGGACGGAAAAGGATGACTTTAACACTGCTGTTCTTGACAAAACTTTGTGACTTTCTGTGGTTGAGGTAATGTACATAAAGCAGAGACTGCGCAATCTGACTAATTAACATGGCAGCAGGGAGGGAATGGATGAAAGGATAATTAATAGGTCAAAGACCCAATGCTGTGTTATGATTATTTGAATAATATTATGATAATTTGAATAACGTACAAGAGTTTGTGAAAATTGGTTGCTGGCTAGAACTCCAGCTGACAAAACATTTGAATCATGCTCATTTAATACCTCCTGGGTAGCTTTCCTTCCTTCCTGAAAGTACTGAGCATATGTTTGAATATTGGGGGGCAGTCGGGAGAGAAGATGGGTAGAAAATGACTGTAAAAAAAATACTGTTTTAAATGCCCATGGCAGAATTATACTGTCTTAAATGTCCACAGCAGAATTTCTCCCCTTTCTGTTCACATTGAAGCGACCTTAACTGGCAAACACAGTTGCAGGCTGAGACAATAGATACTGCAGCATTTGAGTTTGCAGAGACTGTTCAGTGAAATGAAAAACCCAGTGTCCATCTCCTGCTATTTTTATAAGAATGAATTACTTAATTATATTAGGTCTATGATTGATGGATTTACATCTTTAATTAGAAAAACAAAACCAAAGAATATTTCTTATTTTGAAAAAGTTGAGGTTTTAAACCAAGAAATATATTTAGAATTGTTTAAACACAGTGAATGAATCCTACACAAGAATTGGTTTTGAAAAATTTGTAGATTATTAACTGATGGATCAGCATTTATACTATTCCTACACTTGACAATTGTGTAGCACTATATCATATAACATTTCAGTGCCTTTTTTTTTTTTTGAGTTGGAGTCTCACTCTGTAGCCCAGACTGGAGTGCAGTGGCTGCTCCCGGCCACCGCAGCCTCAACCTGCTGGGCTCCAGCGATCCTTCCGCCTCAGCCTTCCAAGTAGCTGGAACTACAGGCGCGCGCTACCACGCCCGGCTAATTTTTTTATTTATTGTAGAGATGAGGTCTTGCTTGCCCAGGCGGGTCTCGAACCCGCGGGCTCAGGCAATCCACTCACCTCAGCCT
>CAUYQG010248644.1:0-12606 GCA_963574415.1 Tarsius wallacei
TATAGAAAATATGAACACACACACATTTATTAAGAAGCATATTCTACACTGCTGGTGGGAATGCAAATTAGTGCAATCTCCTTGGAAGACAGTGTGGTAATTTCTGAGAGAACTAGAAATTGACCTTCTATATGACCCAGCAATCCTCCTATAGGGAATATACCCGGAGGAACTCAAATCACTCCACAAAAAAGATACCTGCACATGCATGTTTGTTGCAACTCTATTCACAATAGCAAAAACATGGAACCAACCGTGCTGCCCATCAAAGCTGGACTGGATGTTAAAAATGTGGTACATATACACAATGGAATATTATGCAGACACAAAGAAGGACAAGCATATGGACTTTGCGGAAGCTTGGATGGAGTTAGAGTCTATCACATTCAGTGATCTATCACAGAAACAAAGAACAGAGTACCATATGTTCTCACTCGTAAGTGGACCTTGAACAATTATCATAAAACTTTAAGAAAGGGGTTGGCAGTAGTGGGAAACTGCCAGGGGTGGGCGGGCACACCTCATCCACAAGGGTGCCTGCATAATGAACATTTGTATACCTAACCCTGAATTGCACCCCACATCTTTAAAATAAAAAATTTAAACATTAAAAAAAGAAACACAGACCTCAACTGTTAATAACCTGCCTAAGATCCTTCTGCAGCTCCACACTGACTGCAGAATGGCGCCCAAACTCCTGGGAATGTCACCCACAGCTGTCCCCAACCTGATTCCTGCCCATCCCTCCAGGCATGGCCCTTCCTGGATCCCTCCGACAGTTTCCCCGCTCTTCAGAGGACACACAACTGCTTATATTCCACAAACCCGTCATGTGGCTTCCCCCTTCCAGGACTTTCTCGTGCTCTTCTTCCCTCCTGCCTTCCTGGTAAACATCCACTTTTTCAAGACTCATTTCAAACACCATATTCTCTGGGAAGGGTTTTTGCTCCCCTCCTCCCATCTTCTCTAGCCTTCTACCTGGTCTACCCGCTCTCCCTTTTGTGTCCAGCGCTTGAGGTCAACTTAGCCAAGGTCAAGTCTCATTCTCCAGTGAACTGCCACTTTTAAGATGTGCCTTAGGTCCCTAAAGTGGTAACTAAGGGAACAGACAGATGTCCAGCTGTGGGCCTACTGCAAGGGTCCGGGCAAGAACATCTGGGTGGGATGTAAGAAGGGCATTGATTCTGGACACATGAAGGAGACGAAGGAAAAGGGCTTGGTGACCCAGTTGAGAGGGGAGAGGGTGCGCTGAAGGAAGACTGTGGGGTGGGTCCTAGCTCCTACTTTGTGATTGACAGCTCTCCCAGCTGCACTTTTGGCTTAGTTTTCCCATGAAATCTTCAACATCCCAAGGTCTTGATTTCCTAAAGTACCCAGCCCAATGACAAGTACTCAATACATCCTCAGTGATCGCCGAGGCTCCTACTTCGTGGCTTCAAGTTCAACTCACACTTAGTTACATCGTCATTCTAGGCAAACAGCGTGCTGAGCTTGTGACCCACAAAATCTCGTGCCAGTGCTACTAACTTGTGTAGTCAGTGCCGTAAGCTCATCCATGTAGTTAACATGGAGTTCAAAAGCAACCTAGAAGACTTATAGAACATTTCAGAGGTGTGGATGGTGCCCGTCCTACTTCTATCTGCCAGGGCAGGGGTATTCAGACTTTTTTGACTGCCATCTGTGGTGAGAAATACATGGCAGAGCCAGCACTGCTGATGCTCCACCCATATCTCCTCGGTCTATTCCAAGGTCACCACAGACAGTGTCCTGTCTCTCTGCCTGAGGGTATTCTCTGGCCATGGGCACATATGGGGTCTACCTGAGGTGCATCCTAAAAGTGCCACGGAGCTAAAGCCCAGGAGAGACGCCAACCAACGGAGGACCGGCGTCTGTGCACCGACATTCCAGCTTCCTCACCTTTGGTGGGACAACTCTGAGACACATTCCACAGGGTCTTTCGAAGGGTCCCAGTGCAATTGGCTCGGGTGACACAAAGTGGGAGCCCAGTCGTTAACACACGCGTCACTGACTTTCCTTCTTTCCAGCCTAATTTCCTTCGCTCCTCCACAGTACTTTCTGGAATCACCCTCTCCTCCAATAAACTGCTTACTTTTTTTTTTTTTTTGAGTTGGAGTCTCACTCTGTCGCCCAGACTGGAGTGCAGTGGCCGCTGCTGGCCACCGCAGCCTCGACCTGCTGGGCCCAGGCGATCCTTCCGTCTATCAGCCTGTCAAGTAGCTGGAACTACAGGCACGCACTACCATGCCCGCCTGATTTTTTGATTTATTGCAGAGATGCGCTCCCGCTGGCCCGGGCGGGTCTCAAACCCGCGGGCTCAGGCAAGCCACTCACTTCAGCCTCCCAAAGGCGCGGGATTACCGGCTGAGCCACCGAGCCCGGCTAACTGCTTACTTTCAAATCACTGTCTCAGGGTCTCTTTACGGGTAAGGGGACAGTGATGCTGTATGGTGATCCAGTGCATTCCTATCTGAAGCAAGAGTTTTGAGAAAGAATACCTCAAATGTGCTCTGGTCTTTCTTTTTCTTTTCGGCTGGACATGGTCCAGTAAACGGGCTTGATGGCCCACTCATGGGTCTCAGCCGGTAGTCTGAAGACCACCCTGCTAGAGGGTGGGCATACTAAGGACAACTGGGTCTTGATCCTAAGTGCAATTCGATAGCTGAACTGCTCCTTGGGAGGCACGGTGAGCCGCTGAGTTCAGCTGAGAGGGTTTCTAGCAGCCTGGGGTTGCCTGCGTTTCACTGAGTTTCACACTGACACTTCTTGTCAAGGGGCTACTTCAGTGGCCTCTGCCGACCATTTTGGCCTGACGCCCAGGGGAAACAATGGCCCCCTTTTCTCTGAATAGTCCTTCGGGTCACCTCAGAGGAGATCAGGCCTGGGAATTAAGGGTGAAGAGAGCAATGAGGAAGGAGGAGGAGAAGTGGATGCAGATTTCAAAGGTCAGGCAGAGTATGACTATGAACTCTTAGGGACTCGTTCCAAGTGCCTTTTCTGACTGGAGAAACAGGAAGGAAGAAAGGAAGGAAGGGAGGGAGGGAGGGAGGGAGGGAAAGACAGAGAGAGAGAGAGAGAGAGAGAGAGAGAAAGAGAAAGAAACCCAGACCCACACGTGGGGTAGAAGTTGAAGAACCCTTTAATTCATAAGGAAAAGGGCTTGAATAATTGATGCTGCTGCCATGCCAAAGATAATTTCAGCTCTCTCTCTATCTCACAAAGACATTTAGCATTGATTGAGATCAAAGTATCAGGAACCCCTGCTGCTAGGCTGAAAGGCAAAACTCACAGCGGCCTTTCTCGGCTCTGATAATGTCGTCTTTATGTAGTTAATAAACTGCACACTTCAGTCAAACTATATCATTACAGAAGACTTAGGGAGCTAATAATTTAAAAGCAAAGAATTGCCTCTGTTCTTCACTTTGAACTAAACAACATTCTGTTGAAGGAGGAGGACATCAAAGTCTTGTCACTATTACCAGTGTGGATTGAGCAGAAGGCCTCACAGACAGGGTACTTCAGTCGTCAAGAAAAAAAGAGGGAAAGAAAGAGAAAGATTAAAGATATTGGCTTATCAACCCAACGGCAGTACCAGGTGGTTTGTTATTATTTTTTCTACTCTGCAAGCATCAGGTGGCATGCTTGTCAATGAGTGTCCTTGTTAGACGAGCGCGCACGAATCGGGTCAGGCTGTTCACGTCTCACCTTGGCCCTGCTCTGAACTTTGTCTTAACCGCTGCATGTTCGCCATCAGCTTGCCCACCCCTCTCGCCGCCCCGGCCCTCCCTGGTTCTGTGTGTGTGGCTCCCACGGCCTCGCTCTGTGGAGGGCAGGGAAGCCCTTTACTCCTTCTCAGCACCAGGTGTCTGCATGTTGCCGCAGAGGCTCCACCGGCGTGCTAGGTGGGTAGAGATGCAGCCATCTGAGCGGGGCTTTTCTGGGATTGAAGCCCCTTTTCACACACTGCCACCCTGCCCTGCTGCGTCGTCTGGTCGTTTTCAAGAGTGACATCACATAAAGCACAAGGCCTCCTGTGGTTCTTAGGACAGATTTGCCCAAAGCGGGGCTTCTCATGCAGTGACTTACTGAGGGGGGCTCTTGAGAGAAGACCCTACAAAGAAGTGAAAAGAGCAGGAGGGACAAGAGGAAGAAGCCAAGCAAAGGTGGGGCTCAGCTGAAGTCTGGCCTCAGCTTGGTCCCATGGGGAAGCTATGAAGTATGCAGGGCCCCACGGGGTGGTGCCCCCTTGAGGGAAGGGGCCTGGCCTTTGTACTGTATATCGGTCACCCGTTGGCTGTAGCCACCTCTGGAGGCAGGCTGACGTTCCAGACCCCTAGGTGCTCCCGTACCGGGCCATGGGTAGTACTCCAGGTAACGCCTAAGAGCCTTGTGCAACCAATACTCACGGCAGCTGGGAGGCAGGTGCATCACCCTGGCAAAGGGACTCTGGGCAGGGTACTATGAAGGGTCAATCGAATTATTCACCAGAGGACTTTAGAAAATGTGCCCGCGGGTTCGAGACCTGCCTGGGCAACTTGGTGAGACCTCATCTCTACAATAAATCAAAAACCGGCCGGGCGTGGTAGCGCGCGCCTGTAGTTCCGGCTACTCGGAAGGCTGAGGCAGAAGGATCGCCGGAGCCCAGCAGGTCGAGGCTGCAGTGGCCGGGAACGGCCACTGCGCTCCAGTCTGGGCGACGGAGTGAGACTCCAACTCAAAAAAAAAAAGAAAGAAAAGAAAATGTGCTCATTGGCCGAACTCGGTGGCTCAGCCTGTGATCCCAGCACTTTGGGAGGCCGAGGTGAATGAATTGCCTGAGCCCGTGGGTTTGAGACCCGCCCGGGCAACTTGTGAGACCTCATCTCTACAATAAATAAAAAATTAGCCGGGCATGGTAGCGCGCGCCTGTAGTTCCGGCTACTTGGAAGGCTGAGGCGGAAGGATCGCCGGAGCCCGGCAGGTCAAGGCTGCGGTGGTAGGGAGTGTGCCACTGCACTCCAGTCTGGGTGACGGAGTGAGACTCCAACTCAAAAAAAAAAAAAAAAGAAAAGAAAATGTGCTTATTGTTTAATCCAGCCATTTTGTGTTTAGGTCTTTATCTTGAAGAACATATGGACTGGTCAGAAGTTGTGTTGTCATCGTTTTCGTCATCATCATCTTTTGTTGGACATGCCTTTGCTGAGCACTTCACGGATATCGTCTCATTTGAGTCTTTCAACAGATAAATGAGGCATCACACATGTTTTGTAAGTCAGGAAACCGAGGCCTTAGAGAGGATATTACCTTGCCTTCGAACCCATAGCTTGAGAGTGATACATTCAGGGGATGTTCGTCGCCATGTGACTTGCAGTAGTAAAGATTTGGCAACAACCTGTGTCAGCAACACTGGGTACAGTGAGTAAATGACTTATCTCCACAGAATGGCATAGTGTGTAGGCAATAAAAATGCTGCAATGATACAGGGAAGTGGAAAATTAAGCCACAAAGCTGCATTATACTGGTGTGTGCATGTAGACAATATTTTTAAAACATGAAGGGATATTTTTGTGTCTGCATTTCCTTTTGCCTTTTGCTGAACCTCCTCCCTACCCCCATCCTCTGCATTACAAGTTTAGCTCTGTGGTGCTTTTTGCCTCGGGGACGGGAAGTCAAACAGAAGGCCATGGAAGGGCTGGAGGAGCAAGAGTGGGGAGGAGGTGCAGGCAAGGCAAGCTGGTCCACGACCCAGGGTCCATCTGGGGACCAGATCCCCTTGCCCTCGCCTCTCCTCCCCCTCTTGGCAGAAGGGAGGTTGACTGGAGAACCCGAATTCCCTTCCTGCCGTGGAGTGTGGAGTCACAACAGAAATCAAGCTGAGCCTTAGGAATACAGATCTGTGGACTGGGATTTATGCTCACTACTTGTGCACAGGAAAGAGTAAAAGGACATGCCCTATAATAATGATTCAGTGATTCTCCCTGAGTGATCTCTGTTCCCTTCGTGGTGCTTTCCTATACGTTCGCAATAAAACATTAATTTTGAAATTAGACATTTAAAAAATGTTGACAGTACTTTATTAGTTTCTGTGATCAAACTCAAGCATGTAAGACTTTGCACATGCAATACAGTGCACTATCCCTGCACAGATTGAAGAAAATTAAGTGTTCTAGACCAATATGGCCATTAATTTCTATACAACGACAACTCAACATGGTGAACGGGAATCTTTTTTTCCAAAGCTGACAGCACAGCTTGAGCTTCCGAGAATTAATATAGAAATGTATGGGCCCATGAGAGCAGTATGGTATGTATCTGTAGCAGCAACAGCTTAGAGAAAAGTTTATGTAAAATCTCCCTCCTGTCCTTCTCCTCCAACACCTCCGCCACCAACTTACATTCGTGGAGGGAGCTCAGTCTGTCGCGCACCGGGCTGGCTCCTTTACTCCATTCATTCCTCACGGCTGCCCTCTGGGTAGGTGCGGTCACGGTCACACTTTATTTCACAGCTGAGAAATGCGAGGGTCAGAGAAGTCAAGCAGCCTCCCTAAAGAAGCAGAAGCGTGGTGATAGCCCAGGTCTATCTGACTCCCCACCTCAGGCTCTTTCATCTACACCCTTTTGTCCATCAGGGGAGCTTTTTTCTGCAATCCACAACATTAGCCAAGGCGTCTAGGGATGGGCTTAGAGACTGCAAGTGAGCACAGGAACATAGGACACAAGAGTCCATACAAAGGGCTGGCCAGCTTGGGGCCTGTGGACACAACGGTCTGTTCAGTGCGAAAGTAAAGCTTGCCACGATGGATTACACTGATGCAGCAGTGAAAGGATCGTTTTAATAACTGAGCTGTTCTTAAAAGACAAAGGCACATGAAGCACATCCACACTGATCTCCTCAGTATTATTTCAGAACTAGGCGGTTTTTTTTTTTAAGTACATTTTCGTTGATGTTTGACATAAAGAAGAGCACATAGCAAAACAGAGTATGGCTTGATAAATTTTCAGAAAGCGACCATCCCCTCCCCATGTAACCAGCTCCCAGATCAAGAAGCAAGCATTTCGAGAAACCCAGACACTCCCTCATGCCCTCAGCCAGTTACTTCCCCCTCAGTAAAGGTAACACTACCTTTTATGAGATGTTAATGAGATGTATCCATGATGTTTAGATGGTCTGTTCATGCTTGTTGGCATACAGTTTTCCACTGAGGGAACATATTTGCCACATGTGAGTATATAGAGTAGAACTTACGCGCTTTCCTGCTCTTGAGCATTCCAGTGTTTCTTTTCCTTTTTTCATGTCGTTTGGTGAATGTACGTACGCATTTCTTTGGGGCATCTACCTAGGAGTGGAATTGCTCGTTCACAGAGCTCGTACTTTTCCAAAATGATGTTATCAAGTTGTAGCCCACCAGGAGTGTGGAAGAGTTTCCAGTTGCTTTATGGCTTTGCCAACACTTAGTATTTTCTATTTTGGTGGGTATGCAGTGGCATGTTATTGTCTTAATGAAGCTGATCACTTGAATGCCTTTTCACATGTCTATTGGCCATCTGGATATACTTTTTTGTGAAGTTCTGGTCAAGGCTTTTGTAGAGAGTACTATTTTTGAAAGATAAGTACTGTAGTTCTCTGCAGATGGCAGAAGTCTGATCCTTACTGTTGGTTTAGTTGAACACTGTCGTCTGTGTGGTGTGGCTTTTGATGTTTCTTTTCTCAAAAGTACATGTATCCACTAGCCTTCTCACTGATGCATAAAATGTCTCTGTCACTGTTCCTATTGAGTTAAGACATCGCCTACCTTTCCTTAAAAGGCACACGTTAGAGAGAGAACAGAGTGTGGTGTATGACAGGTTCTTTTAAGTTGTATGGAGCAGGGACATGTTTAGGTTATCATGGTTAGTGGGGTGGATGATATGCATACACAGGGAATCCAGAGAAACGGGAGGTGTCTTGGCAGCCCCATAGCCAGGCCCCACAGAAAACTGGAACATCTCACACCATAGCAGGAGTGTTGGTGTTTTAGCAGAAACTTCAGTCATTCAACACAGCAACCTGGTCATATGATTGCCTTTGAGCAAGCTTCGGGTATCAGCCTCTGGGCCAGCAGACTCTTGCTGCTATTGGCAAAGCGGTGCCGACTTTCTCTCTCGCCACGTTACAGATTCTGCCACGTCAAGGCTTCTACAGTCTCCGAGTTCCTACGTTTTCTGTGTGATGTCTTCTCTCCACGCGTCCTTCCAGGGCTCACTGACATGGAGTATGGTCATTACGTTGTTCAATAGAGCTCGTGAAATTGTTCCTCTCGTCCAATGCAGATTTTGAATTCTGTGACCAACATCCCCTCAGTTACCCCCGGCCCCTGGTGACCGCAATTCTATTCTCTATTTCTGAGAGTTATATTTTTGGGGTTCCAAACCGAGATCGTGCGCCATTTGTCTCGCCGTGCCCAGCTTATTTCACTCAGCACAGTGTCCTCCAGGTTCATCCGCGCTGTTGCAAGTGACAGAATTGCCTTCCTCGAAAGGGCCGAATGGAATTCCACTATGTCTAGACCACACTTCTCTAGCCACTCATCTGCTGATGGACGCAGGTGGATCCCATACTTTGGCTGTTGTGAGTGATACTGCAATGAGCATGGGAGTGCAGACACTTCTTCGATGTGCTCACTGGATCTCCCTGGCACATATACTCATAGGGGGATTGCTGGCTCACAGATCAGTTCTACCTTCAATGTCTCGAGGAAATTTTGTACTGTTTCTCACAATGACTGACTGTACTGATTTACATTGGTTCCTTCTTTTCCACATCTTCACCGACACGTGTTATCCTTTGTCTTTTTGGCAATAGCCATTTAACAAGTGTGAGGTGGTAGCTGACTGTGGCCTTAATTTGCATTTCTCTGATTATTAATGAGGTTGGACATTTTTTCCATATACCTGTTGTCCGTTTGTATGTCTTCTTTTGAGAAAGGTGTCCTCAAATTCTCTGTTCATTTTTTCATTGGAGTATTTGTTTCTTGCTATCGAGTTGTCTGAGTTCCTTATATATTTCGGATGTTAATCCTTATCAGATGGGTGGCTTACAAATGTTTTCTCCCATTCTGCGGGTTGTCTCTTAACTCTGTCGTTTCCTTTGCTGTGCAGAAACTTTCTAGTTTGGTGTAATCGCATAAGTCTATTGCTGCTTTTGGTGCCTGTGTTGTTGGGATCACATCAAAAATAAATAAATAAATAAATAGCTGCACAGACCAATGTTACCAACCTTCCCCTTTCTGTTATGGTGTGAGATAAGGGTCTAATTTTATTCTTCTGCATGTGGGTGTCCAATTTCCCAGTGCCATTTGTTGAAGAGACAGTTCTTTCTCCACTGTGTGCCCCTGGCATCTCTGTCAAAAATCAACTGACCACATATGAGCGGATTTATTTCTGGGATCTCTATTCTGTTCCATTGATCTATATATCTCTTTTTTATGCCAATACCATGCTGTTTTGATTACTATAACTTTGCAGGAAATTTTGAAATCAAGCAGTATGATACCTCCATCTTCCTCCCTGCCCTCAGATTGCTTTGACTATTCAGAATCTTTGTGATTCCGTATATATTTTAGGATTGTTTTTCTTTTACTATAAAAAGTGCCATTGTAATTTTTATATGGATTGCATCTAATCTGTAGATCACTTATGGATATTTTAACGATACTAGGTCTTCCAATTCATTGATGCAGAATATTTCTCCATTTATTTGTGTCTTCTTCAACTTCTTTCAACAATGTTGTATAGTTTTTAGTGTACAGATCTTGGTTAAGTGCATTCCTAGTGTTTATGGCTTTTATGAAAGTAAATGTGTCCTGAGGAGAAGTGGAGAGAAACATAGCTGTAGCCTGTGACAAAACAGGTAAGTCAGAGTAGGGACCAGGTGGCATCTTCATGGACACAGAACCCTCTCTCCATTTTGGAACTATTCACTGCTCATTCTTAGCCAGCCACCACTACAATCTGGCCTAACCAATCTGAATATTTACTTCAATTCTCCAGTCACAGTGATGGGTTCAGGAATGGGCACCCGACCCACGTCAGGTCTAAAAGAGTTAGCCCTGGGACTTTAGCTAGAACTACCGGGAAGGACTCCTCCTCCTTTCTCTCTGATCATTGCTGTCAAGACAAGTAAGCTTGGAGCTACTTGGTGTGCAGCATCTCCCTAAGGCTCCGTGTGTAATAACCTGTCTGAGAGCAAAGAAATGAAGGGGTAGTGTGATTTCCAACCACACTGTTCATGGACATCATTTCAACTTTGCACAGAGGCCAAGCTACCACGGAATTTTTCTGGTGTCTGTATACCAATAAATTCCCTATTGGGCTTAAGCCAAGTAGAGCTAGCTTCTTACACTTGCAGTCAAAAGCGTTCTGATTTGTGTAAGCTTCCTACATAAATATTAACACATTAATATTAAACACATTAATATTAACATTAAATCAGAAGTTTGCAGTGTTCTCTTTGGAAAAAAAAACCTCAAAGTTCCAAGGACATGAAATCATCCCATAAAATAGCTCTTTCTCCTTCAGAATGAACAAATCTGAAGCAAGACTGGGCCGAGTGAGACATGTGTGGTTGAAGAAGATGGGACACGTTGCGCTGTTTCTGCTGCAACGTTTGCTTCTGGTCATTCTTATTGTGATCGTGTCTTAGTCCATTCAGGCTCCTCTCACAAAATACCATGGAGTAGGCAGCTTGTAAACAACAATCTATTTCTCACAGCTCCAGAGGCTGAGAAGTCCCCAACCATCGTCTGAGGAGGGCCTGCTTTCTGGTTCAGAGAGGACACATTTTAGCTGCGTCTTCACGCGGTAGAAGGAAGAGGGACGCCCTCTCAGGCCTCTTTGGTAAGGGCAGTAGCCCCGTTCACGAGCTCGCTCCCCTCATGACCTGATCACCTCCCGAAGGCCCTACCTATAACACACGTGAATGACTAGGCTTCGACATGTGAATTTGGGGGAGGGGACACAAACACTCAGATTGTAGCAGATATGGACCCTTGGGCGGGACAGAAAACATGTTAGTCCGATAGCGTTTCTGCTCATTCATCCACCCATCTCCATATTTGCCCATTCATTAAACAGTTATCTGTTAAGTTTAAATAAGGGCCAGACACAAGGGCTTCTGAGAGACAGGGAATGAAGCCCTAGATCAAGTTCAACTACCAAGATTCTTCCCTGCCTGGAAGCTAGGCCTCTCAGCAAGATACCTTCTTTTCCATCTGCAAAACAAGAATATCCAAACTGGGTGCGGCTTATATTTCTTCCAGCACTATTTCTTGATGGTTCCAACAATTTTCAAAACAGATGATACCTTGGAGCGTTGTCTGGTTCGATTTTCTCGGGTCTGGGATGAATGAGAAAATCAAAACCTGAGGAGCTTGAGGGATTTGTGCAAAGACCTGACACCCACTCCACTCCCCTGGAGACCCCATCACTTGACGATGCTGTGACAACTGTGGGCAAGAACAGAAGAGAGGCAGCAGGCGGAACACACCGGCTCTGGGGCAGAGGTCCAGTGAAGACCAGAAGCCGAGCTATGGTGGGCCAGTCCCGCCCAGGCGCAGAAAGAGAGATGGTGGGCTGGGGGAGCATAAAAAAACTGCTCTGTGGTTTTCTTCCTTTTCTCAGCAATCGAAACATAGCACATATCGGCGTGGGCTTCGAAAGAGAACAGAGAACAGGCCCAGCTTCCTTGCAGGACGTAACTCCTGAGCGGTGGTCCCAGGAACCTGTGACACCCCTGCTCCACCGAGGCTCATGAGGGCGCCAGACTGCTCTGCCCAGTGGCTGTCTCCTTGACTTCTCTCTTCCAAAAAGGAAATTGCAGGCATGTTGCTGCTCTGCTCAGGACCGAGGATTACGGGGCTTAAACTCTCTCCTCCAAGCCATGTTCAAGTTTTTGACTTAAAAGGGAAATGTTTCATTTTAGGCCAAATGCATCCCCCTCTTTCCCCCTTCCTGGAACGAGAACAAAGCAATTCAAATCAGAAAACAGAGGGAACTCCATGCACCCTGTCCACGGGGACCCGGCTCCCAACTGGATCCCACGGAATTTGATTGAAGTGCAACTGAACCCCTCCGCGTTTGTTCAAATGTCATTTAAATAGAAATGTTTCAAATCTCTGCCAAGGAACTGCCCAGGGGGTGGCATGGAATGGAATCGGCCCTGGCTGCTCTGCGGGCTACTGCAGGCCCGGACCACAGGGGCGAGACCCAGGCGAAGCTGACTCAAACCCAGCTCGAGGGAAGACAAAGTGCTGGGAAAAGAGAAGAGAGAGGAGAAAGAGAAAGGAAGGCGCTGGGTGGAGGAGGACTCTCGGCAGTTTTTTGTTGTGGTTGTTTTTTTGAGGTGGAGTCTCACTCTGTCGCCCAGACTGGAGCGCAGTGGCCGCTCCCGGCCACCGCAGCCTCGACCCGCTGGGCTCCGGCGATCCTTCCGCCTCAGCCTTCCAAGTAGCCGAAACTACAGGTGCACGCTACCACACCCGGCTAATTTTTTTGATTTACTGTAGAGGTGAGGTCTTACCAAGTTGCCCAGGTGGGTCTCGAACCCGTGGGCTCAGGCAGTCCACTCACCTC
>CAUYQG010248648.1:0-18795 GCA_963574415.1 Tarsius wallacei
AGGCAGAATGTCTTGGGATCCCATGATCCAAGAAAAAAATGTGTTGCTGAGTTTGAATTTTGTTTTTGCCTTATATATCCCAGACTTTGAATTGAAGAAACTGGCAAACTAAAAATGGTTAAAGAGCACAGACAAATACAAGCAAAATAATAAACAAAAAATGTACCTAAAAAGGGAAAACTAGCCAAAAGACCAAAAAAGGGAAAACTTGGCCACACAGAAAACTTTTAGGTAATAATAACTGTATTGCAGCCAAACACAACAGAAAAACAAAAACAAAAATTGTTTCCCACTCCACCTATGCCAGGAAAGGTTTAAATAAGGTTCAGAGTTTCATAGCATAATATCCAAAATGTCCAAATTTCCATGAAAAATTACTCTATATCCCAGGAATTAGGAAGATCTCAAACCAAGTAAAAAAGGACAATCAAAAGGTGACAACCCAAAAAGATAGCAGCACTAGAATAATCTGACAAAGATTTTAAAGCAGTTTCATACAATTACTTTAATGAACAATTCTGAACAATCTTGAAACAAATTAAACAATAGAATGCCTCAGTAAAGACATGAAAATTGAATCAAAGAATCAAATGCAAAGTTTAGATCCGAAAAATACAATAACCAAAATAAAGAACCAGGAGATGAGTTCAAAAACAGAATGAAGGTGACAGATGAAGCAACCATGGAACTTGAAGGTAGAATAACAGAAATGACCTAGTCTGAACAAAAATAGACTTAAACAGGGAAAGCATCCCAGAGACTTGCAGTACTATAATAAGAGATCTAATATTTCTGTTGTTACAGTGTCAGAAGGAGCAAAGAGTATGAGACTAGAAAAGCACTCAAAGAACTAATGTCTAAGACTCTTAATGTGGCAAAAAACAAAAGACATAAATTCATAGATTCAAGAAGTGAAGCAACTCCCAAATAAGATAATTCCCCAAAATCCCCACAAAGACACATCATAGTCAACATTTTAAAAATCAAAGTTGAAAAGAAAAACCTGAAAGCAGCCAGAAAAAAAATGATGCACTATCTGTAAGGGGATCTTAAAAAATTTAATGACAGTGGATTTATCATAAAATATAATGAAAGCTGAAAATAAGTAGCAGGATATCTTTCAGCTGCTGAAAGAGAAGAAATGTAAGCCCAGATTCCTGTACCCAATGAAAGTATCCTTTAGAAATGAAGGGAAAATCAAGGCATTTCAAGAAGAAAGAAACCAGAGAATTTTTTGTCTGCTGACCTACCCTAAAACAATTGTCAAAGGAAGTTCTCTAAACAAAAAGAACATGAAAGAATGAAACTTAGAACTCCAGAAAGGAAGAAAAAACACAGTAAGAAAAAAATATCGGTAAATACAATGGACTTTTGTTCTGCTCTTGAGTTTTCTAAATTACATTTTAGAGTGGAAGCAAAAATTATAACACTGTCTAATGTGGTTCTAATGTATGTAGAATAAAAGCTTAAGAGAATTACATTATAAATGGAGGCAAGGTTTTAACTTGATCTGGTCAAATGATGATATCAGTTGACTGCAAAAAGTCATGTGTGTTTGTGTGTATATGGAGAGAAACAGCAAAAGAGAGAGAAAGAGAGGGGAGAGAAACACTAATGATAGAGAAATCACTAAAGATGTTATACAACAAGAATAACATAGAATAATATAAGTAAATCAAAATTAAATTTTAAAAATGTTAAAGTGATCAGTAGGAAGCCAGAAAACAAGGAAGAAAAAAAATAGGAAAAGTGGAAAATAAATATAAAATAGCAGACTTAAACTGTAACTTATAAATACTTACATTAAATGCAAATAGTCTATACCAACTGAAACACAGAAATTAGTAGAGTGAATTAAAAGCATGTCTAACCATTATTGTCTACAAGAAACTAACCTTGAATATAAAAATATGAGCAGGTGGAAAGTAAAAGGATGAAGAAAGATGTATCATTCAAGCATTAATCACAAAAAACTAGAAATAGCTACATTAATATCAGGTAATAGACTTCAGAGAATATAAACATTATGAGACACAAAAAAGAGCATTATATATAATAAAAGGCTCAATTTAAGAGGACTTAATCTTAAGTGTATATGCACTAAACAACAGAGCTGCAAAATATGTAAAGCAGCACTGACAGAACTGAAAGGAGAAATAAACAAATCTTCAATTATAGTTGGAGGCACCAATACCCTTCTTTTAGCAATCAATAAAACATCCTACATAGAAAAACAACAATGATATGGAAAAATGCAACAAAATCACCAACTAACAGGATTTAATTGCTATTTGTAAAACACTTCTCCCAACAACAGGTGAATACATACTTTTTGTTTTCAAAAAAATGTATGCCAAAATAAATTATATCTTGGGCCAAAAAATAAGCCTCAAAAAATTAAAACTAATTTAAGTCATACAGACTGTTCTTCTGCCACAGTAGAACCAAACTAGAAATCAATAACAGAAAGAAAACAATAAGAAAAAAAATTCAAATACTGTAAATTAAGCACATTTCAAAATAACCCGTGGTCCAAGAGGGAGTTTCAAATTGAAAAAGTATACATTGAACTAAATAAAAATAAAAACAGCACATTAAAATTTGTGGAACATAGCTAAAGTAGTTCTAAAAAGAAGTTTATAACAATAAATGCATATTTAGAAAAGACAAACTTTAATTGATAACTTGTTCAAAAACATTAAAAAAGGACAAAATAAACCCTAAGGAAGCAGAAAGAAGAAAATAATAAAGACAAGAGCAGATTCAGAAACCAAAGTTAGCAGACAAAAGACTGGTTATTTTAGAAATCAACAAATTGATAAATCTCTATTTAAACTGATAAAAAAGAGAAAGAAAATGTGCAAATTATTAAATAAAGAATGAAACACTACTATTTTATCACTACATACCTGAAAATATCAAAAGGATAATAGGGAATGTTATGAACAACTCTACAAACATAAATTTGACAATTTAGGTGAATTGGATGAATTCCTAAAAAAAGCATAGATAATACAATTCACTCAATGTGACTACATCATTTGAATACTCCTATTTTTTAAATTTATTTTTTAAATTTTAGAGTTTTGGGATAGGTATGAGAATTTGCTGCATAAGCAAATTGCACGCAAGTAAGGTTTGGATTTCTAATAAGCCCTCTGTCCCCCGGTAGTGGACATGGTACCCAGTGGATGGTTGTGTGTCCCTTATCCCCTTCCTGTCTTCCCTCCTTTAGCAGTACCCAGCATTTGTTGTTCCCACCTTTGTGTTTATGTGCCCATTGTTTAGGACCCGCTTATAAGTGAGAACGTGAAGTTGAATATCCTTATTACTGTTAAAGTCAATGGAAAAAGTAATTTTAAAACCTTTCCCCCAAAGTCTCCAGGTTCATGTGGTTTCATAATTGAGAAATTTTACCAGTTGTTTAAAGAAGAATTGGTACCAATTGTGTACAATCTTTTCCAGAAGATAGAAGAGGTGAGAATAGCTCCAATATCATTTTATGAAGCTAATATTACCCTGGCATAAAACCAGACAAAGCAATACAAAACAAGATAAAATTGCAAACCAGCATCCTTCATGAATATAAGCACACAAATATTTAACAAAATATTAGCAGATAGAATTTAGTAATACATAAAAATAATTATACACCATGACTAAGTGATTTATTTCAGGGATGCAAAGTTGGTTCTGTATTTAAAAATTAATCATATCAACATGCTAAAAATATATGATCATATCAATTAAGGCAAAAAACAGCATGTGACAAAATTCATATTTAAGTTAACAAAAACTCTTAGAAAACAGGAATTAAAGGAAACCTTCTCAATTTGATAAAGAGTATCTACAAAAAAACCTACAGCCAACATGTTTTCTTAATGATAAAGAACTGAATATTTCCCACTAATATCAAGAACAAGGCAAGTATGTTTGTTTTATTCTTTTTTTCAACGTAGTGTTAGAACTATTTATCACAGTAGGGGTCAAAAAAAAGCATGCAAGTCAGAAAGAAAAATAAAATAAAGCTGTACCTTTTCTAGATGACTTGACTATTTGTGTAGAAAATGCAGGGTATCTGCAAAAATATCCCACAGCTATAAAGTGAGTTCAGCAAGGTTACAGGTCACCAGATTAATATACAAAAACTAATTGCATTTCTGTATACTATCAATGAACTTGTGGATACCAAAACTAAAAATATAATATCACTTATAATTGCTCAAAATAAAATGAAATACTTAGGTGTAAATCTAATAAAACATGTACAGAACTTGTATGCTAACAACTACTAACCACTGATGAATGAAATAGAAGATATAAACAAATGATAGATATGTGGTGTTTATGGATTGGAAGACTCAACATAGTAAAGATATCAGTGCTTCTCTGGTAGGGCTCGGAGGCTCAGCCTGAAATCCCAGCATTTTGCGAGGCCGAGGTGAGCGGATTGCCTGAGTCTAAGTGTTCGAGACCAGCCAGGACAACTTGGCAAAACTTGGTCTCTATGATAGATCAAAAATTAGCTGGGCATGGTAGTGCGTGCCTGAAGTTCTGGCTACTTGGAAGGCTGAGGCGGAAGGATTGCCAGAGCCCAGCAGGTCGACTTTGGGGTGGCTATGAGCATTCCACTGCACTCTAGCCTGGGCTAGGGAGTGAGATTCCAACTCAAAAAAAAAAAAAAAAAGATATCAGTTCTTCTCAAATTGATATGAAGGTTTAATACAATTATTATTGAAATTCTATCAAGAATTTTGTAGACATGGACAAAATTATACTCAAACGTATGTGGAAAGACAAAGGCCCCAAAATCGCTAAAACAATTTTGCAAAAGAAGAAGTGAAGAAATCAGTCTGTATATGTAGCTGTATACGTCAAGACTGTGTGGTATTGGTGGAGGGACATACACATAAATCAAAGGGCAGAAAAAAGAACCCAGAATTATACTCACATATGTACATCCAACCGATTTTTGACAAAGGTGCAAAAGAAAGGAGTCTTCCAACAAGTGGTACTAGAGCAATTGAAGATCCATAGTCAATATAAAAACAAGCAAACAAAACCTCAGTCTAAACTTCTCACTTATACTAAAATTAACTCTGGATGCAGAGGAATTCCAGGAATCAAGGATTACCCATATCCTGCCTTCACGCTGGGAATGGCAGGAGTGGCTCCCCGTATTATACACAGCCATGACCACATGCAGTATTGGAGAAAAGGGACATTTCCTCTCCAGAAACTTTTCACTAGCAGTGCACACTTCAGACCTCCCATTAGGCTTTTAGCTTAAGTCTTATCGACCAGGTAAGGTGTTGTCCCACTGGCCTATTTTAAAGAAAGGCTTGGAATGAAATATCTAGCATTGACCTGCCTCTACTGTGAGAAACAGGCTCTGCCACAAGATAGAACGGTTGGGAGGAAGGGTTAGTTCTGGGAAAGCAGCCAACATCATCTGCCATACATAGCCTTTTGCACTCAGCATCCCCAGCCCCAGTGGGCACTCAGTCTCTTCTGTACCATTGCACATCCTGTTCTACAGCTTTACTGTTTTATCCTCCCCACCCCTTTCTTGGCAGACTCCTACTTAGTCACTTCCCCTGGGAATGTCCTTCACTACCTCAGTTATGGCAAGTTGCTCTGTTAGGACACATAGCAATGCATTTAATCAGTGTACATACAGTTTACTGACACAGAATTTTATATATAATAAATTTTTGATTACATCACTTTATTCTCCACCCCAGTACCTAATGCATACTTGACTATTTGTCATATAGTCAATACTCCTTACATTTTGATGAACACATGATAAATGAGTATGCACAAAACATTTCAACTGGTTTAAAATATAATATAGATGATGCTGGCTTTCTTTGGGACATTGTGAACAGTGCATGAGGATGACCCTCTCTAAATCAGCAGCACTGTGACTCCTTGATGGTTTGGTCACTCTTTCTGTTCATAAGACAGTGATGGAACCTGCTATTTTCCAGCATCTGGACAGTACTTAACTGCAGCGAGATGCAAAAGGGGTCCTGCCTACGTTTGTAAATCTATAATCAAACGTTGCACTGACAGTATTTTCATTTTCATGATAGCATTTTTTAAATGTATGTATTTATTTATTTTAGAGACAGGGTGTCACTTTGCCTTCCAGTATGGAGTACAGTGTATAACTCACTGCAGCCTCAAACTCCTGTGCTTAAGCCGTACTACTATCTCAGCCTCCTGAGTAGCTAGAACTACAAGCATGCACCATTATGACCAGCAAATTATTTTATTTTATTTTTATTTTTGTAAAGACAGGGTCTCACTATATTGTCTGGGCTGGTCTCGATCTCCTGGCCTCAAGTGATCCTCCTGCCTTGATCTCCCAAAGTGCTGGCATTACAGGAGTGAGCCACCTTGATTGGTTCATGATCTCATCTTAGGCAGAAAGACAGGACACATTAAACCTGTATTTTACTGATTCAAAGCTGATGTTGAGATTACAAAACTGACCTCACACCACAAACCTAGCCAAGTGTCACTCGAGTCTAGTACTCAATCATGTGCTTCAAGAAGGTTCTTTCTGCCAACAGGCTCCATTACTGAAGCTTTAAAAAAGAGTCCACATTGTTCCTCTCTGAGACTGAGAAAGCAGGCAGGCATCCATGGGGCAAAGGAATAGACTCACCTGCAGGCTGC
Organism: Tarsius wallacei; assembly: GCA_963574415.1. Taxonomy (NCBI): domain Eukaryota; kingdom Metazoa; phylum Chordata; class Mammalia; order Primates; family Tarsiidae; genus Tarsius; species Tarsius wallacei. The sequence continues at coordinate 6,688 of CAUYQG010248648.1, forward strand.
ACCTCACACGGAGGTCAAACTGCATGACTCCGTAATCTGTCCTGGCAGTGGAGACATTTTGTAGAAACACTAGCCACCTAAAGAGGTTCCTGGGAGTCTCTGCAGGCTTTAGCAGTAGCTGGGAAGCTTTGTCAGCATTTGCCACCCTGTGAGCCTCTGCACGAAGCCTCGGATCAGCTTCAGTGACCAGCTCCACTGAATCCCAGGCCTTTGGTCTGTGCCCAGAGTCAGATCTCCAGGAGAGAGGACACTTCTCTGCTGCACTCTGGGGCAGGCACAGTTGTGTGTGTGTTTGTGTACTGTTTTTTATTTCTTTACTTTGCATTCTGACTTAAATTTCCTCCCTCTAAGTCTGAATACTAGACTGGATTTCTTCGTGTGAGATTGCCACCCCAGATTGTCAGGATTATTTTCTTCCTTTAGTTTTGATGGTGACTTACTTTGGAATACAGAAGTTCCATGGCATGCCAAGGGAGTTAAAGAGAAAGTCTGGAGAGGAGGGATTGAAAGAGAAGCTGCCAGCCTATGACCATTTTTTCTGTCAGAGCCTGCCATTTACAGCAGCTCCTGCACTCTGCCTTGGTGTATCCATGGACTGTGATTAGAATATCCCAGGAGGAAAAGGAATAAGTGGCATTGAGAAACCGGGTGACTTATACCCTGGAATATGTTGGGAGAGGGTTAGTAAAGACTGACTCCTGACTGGAGCAAATCTCACTCTCAATTAAAAAAATCAGTTCTGAGATACCTTCCTGTTTTAGTCCACTGAAGACTAATGCCCTCTCCAGGGTCATAAGACCACTTCTCGTGTCTTATGGGCACTATGGATGTAGAGTTATGACTCCTAATTTATCAGGAAGTAGGTAGAAAAAGTCAGCCAACTTGATCTTTCTTGGCTGCTTTGGCTGTTGTGGATCTTTTGCCTTCTCCTACAAATTTAAGATAAGCTTCTCTATTTTTATTTCTAAAGAAGGCCATGGCATGCTGTTCAGGTCTGCCTAAAATGACTAAAGGAACAGCCAGTCAGTCTATGACCCAAGAAGACTGTAGAAAACAGTAAATTTACAGAATAATTTTAGTTTAGATATGAGTCAGGAAAATCCTGGACATGAGTCAGGAAAATCCTGACATACAATCACATAAAAAATCCACAGACATGATTATGGACGCAGGATTACACAGCCACACAAAAACTACACATATAGACACACAAGCAAACACCTGCACACATACTGTTCATTTTCTTCACAGAACTCATCATTAAACTAAAATTATTCTGTAAATTGACTGTTTTCTACAGTTTTCTTGGGTCATAGACTGACTGGCTGTTCCCTGAGTCATTTTAGGCAGACCTGGACAGCATGCCCTGGCCTTCTTTAGAAATAAAAATAGAGAAGCTTATCTTAAATTTGTAGGAGAAGGCAAAAGATCCACAACAGCCAAAGCAGCCAAGAAAGATCAAGTTGGCTGACTTATACCACTCAATTTGAAGATCCCTTTTCTTGATTTTAAGATACTACAGTAACTAAGAAAGTGAATTAGAATAGACAAATGGATCACCAAGCCTGAATATCACATCCAAAAATAGACCCAACCACAGGTGTCAAGGTAATTCAATGGAGAATGAATAAGTAGTCTTTCTAACAAATGATACCAGATCAATTGAAGAATCACATGAAAAAGTAGATCTCTCTCCTTATCTCACAACAATACAGACAAATAATTAGAGAGGGATCATATGCCTAAACACAAAATTCCACCAACTTTATAGAATAAAACCTAGCCAAGTATTTCTGGGGGCTTTGGATAGGAAAATATGGAATAATAAAATAATGGGTTAACAATAAAAATAATGAGTCATCACTTGGACTTCATCAAAATTATGAATGTCTGCTCTTCAATAGACACTGTTAAGAAAATGAAGAGGCAAGCCACATAATGACAGAAATAGTTCCAAGGCACATAGCTGACAAAGTACTTGTATTTAAAATACTCATACAGAAAGAATTGCAACCAACTTGACAGTAAAGAGACAAAAATCATTGTAAATAAGTTGTCCACAGGTTTACATACAATCTTTAAAAGATGAGATAGTAATGTCCACCAAGTCTATAAAAATGTGATTAATATCCTTCATTATCAGAAAAAGGAAAATTAAAATCCAAATGAGATGCCACTTCAAACATACTAGAAGAGCTAAAGCCTAAAAGAATGAAATAACTAATACGGTGAGGACATGGGGCAACTGGAACTCTCATATCTTTGTTGGTGGGAGTGTAAAATGGTACAATCATGTTTTAAAACAATTTGGCATTTTGTTAGTTACACATTGATGTACCCTTTAGTTAGTCCAATAATTCCTTTCCTGGGTATTTATCCAAGAGGAACGAAGTCATATTCCCTCCGTCCCCAAAATTGTACAAAAATGCTCATGGAAATTTTATTCATAATAGGCCTAAACTGCTCACAACCTAAATTTCCATGGACATGTGACTAGATAAACAAATTGTGATGTAGTCAAAAAAAGAATTTCTACTTAGTAATAAAAGGTAAAACACCATGGGTAAATGCAACAAAACGAATGAATCTCAAGCACAAGGTGCTGAGTGAAATATCCCCAGATACTAAAGCATACATGTCCTGTAACTCCATTCACATCCATTTCTAGGACTGGACAAATTAAGTGGAAGTGTTCGAAAGCCAGAACTGTGCTCTCCTGTTCTTTGATGGGGAGTAGAAGGCATTCCTAAAAAGGAGACTGAGGAAACAGCTGGTGTCAGAGAAATATGCTACATGTTGAGTGTGATAGTGGTTATATAAGTATTCATTTGCTAAATTGCAGTGAACCCCACTTCTGAAATCTAGGCATGTTGTCAGCTGTAAATTATACTTCAATTAAAAATGTGTTGAATAATCAAATGCATGAATAAAAATTTTCTTTCACAGGTTAGAGCTTGCTTACCAAACACTTTAATAAATAAATAATTATTTATTCTAAAACTTTTTTTTTTTGGAGAATGAGAAGATAGTGAGTGGTACCACATCTGAGTATGTTTAATTCCAAAGTTATTTTAAAAACTTATTTTTAAATGCAACTATTTTCTAGTTTTGATTTCAGATAGCAAGATTTTGGGGCTTGAGAGTTTGGTTAGTGAGACTTTCCTGCATTGTAGTGCATTGAATCTGCATGTTGTCATGCCAATTATACATGGCAATTTGAGGTGCAGACATTTGTCCCAAATCATACAACTTAAAAATGGAAAACTGGCTGGACTTGGTGGCTCAGACTGTAATCCCAGCACTTTGGGAGGCCGAGGCGAGTGGATGGCCTGAACCTGCGGGTTCAAGACCTGCCCGGGCAACTTGGCAAGACCTCGTCTCTACAATAAATCAAAAATTAGCCGGGCGTGGTAGTACCCGCCTATAGTTCCAGCTACTTGGAAGGCTGAGGCGGAAGGATTGCTGGAGCCCAGCAGGTCGAGGCTGAGGTGACCAGGAGCGTGCCACTGCATTCCAGTCTGGGTGACAGTGAGACTCCAACTCAAAAACAAAAAAAAAAGGAAGACTAACTTTTGGGGTCTAGGTTTGTTGGAATAGCAGGAAATAGTTTTACTCTGCTACCTGAACTTGAGCCCAGGAATTAGAGGCTGCAGTGTGCTATGGTCATGCCACTGTACTGTATTCCAACCCAGGTGAAAGAGTAAAACAAAATAAAATAAATAAATAACATAAAATAAATGTATTTTGCATGATTCTATGTATGATTTCCCTAAGAGGAGATTCTAGAAAATGCAAATTAATCCGTAGTGACAGAAAGCAGATTCATGTTTGCATGGGAGATGAATTACAAAGGTGCCTGAGGAAACTTCTGGGTATTAAGGATATGTTGAGTATATAATTGTGGCGATGGCTACATGACTGCATAGCTATGTCAAAATGAATCAACTTGTATACTTTCAATATGTGCAGTTTATTGTGAATCAACTTATGCTCAATGATGGTGTGAGAGATCGCAGACCAGGCATGGAAGGAGTACTGCATCATTCTCTCTCTCTCTTGCTCTTTTTTCTCCTCCATAATCCCTCTACTTTGATCTCAAAGTATTGTCCTTAAAATAGCAACTGAAGGTCCTGAATTTTCTGCAAAAACCCTGTGTCTTTAGAGTACATGGATTTTTCAGGCAGTAAGTAACAATTTTAAATTGAAAATATAGCATCTCCGTTTTTCTAAGCCATTGGATAAGCAGATAAGCCTAGCCCTGGCATTGCCTGGTAACTCCAGAGTCGGCCTCACATTCAGCCTGTGCAGCCCCCTCCACTTTGTACCAGCCAAGCAGCGCAGCCCAGCCCCACCCTCTCTCTAGCCCCCACTGTCTACCCACAGACTCTCCATCCCCAGAAAACAAGACTACTTCTCCCCTAGGAAGATGCTGGGAGTTCCCTGGGCTGGGAATTCCTTTTTTCCTGTTCCTATAGATAACTAAGGACCTGCCTGGCAAGAAGCTGTAGGGAGCTAGGGTCCTGGACTTTTAGGCCTGTTGCCCTCTATGGAGGGTGCTCACCTGCTTGCATTTGGCAGGGAGAGGACAAGAAGATTCTCATGTTTTCCTCCTCGAGGGTGCCAGTTCAGCAAGGTCAGAGGATTTATCAAGGCATGTGGGGTCCAGGTATAGTCAGAGCCCCCTGAAGCACAGTCCCACACTTGCTTTCCTCGCCGACTGCCCTCTAGCCTGAAGCAGAAGTTTACAGACTCTCTGTGGTCACCTCTCTGTTTTCCTTGGGGTGCAAGGGGCAGAGCAGAGAAGGCATAGAATCTCAGAATGCTAGAGCTCAAACCAACTGTCTCAAGTTTGTAAGTCCAGTTGTCTAGGGAGAGAGGAGGAGGCAACCAGGCCAGGGTGATGGGGAGGGGGCAGCACAACTTTTTCCAGCTCTGACACTTGCCAGCTTTCACTGGCTCAGCATCCTCAATTGTAAAGTGGGCATAATAGCACCTGATTCCCTGTGTTTTTGTGAGGCATAAATAAGGTAGTTTATTTTTAGCTATTGACTCATAATAGATAATCAAATGTGATGAACAATTAAATACTCAAGTCATAAAACTAGGGAATGAAGAGCATGCCTGTTGTAAGAATCTCATGTTTAACTAATACACTAAGTTGTTATGGACAGTAAACTGATTGTCCTGAATCACACACACACACACACACACACATACACACACACACACACACACACACACTGCTAAGGAGAGTAATTAGGCAGAAGCAAGTACATGTTATGACTTAGAATGAGGCAGGCATGGGCTGCAGTAGACCCAGGAGTGTGAAAACCTGGCTCTATTTCAACTCTCAACTCCATAGCAAACCAGCTGTGTGACTTGGGGAGGACATCTATACCTCGGTACCTTCTGCTCTTAACTATCCAACAAGAACACTGATCTTGCTGACTTCACAGGGGTATTGCGAGGACCAGATACAATGGTATATCTGAAGACATGAAGTATATATAAGTATAAAACATATTAAAGTATTAAATACATTATATTTTATATGTAAAGTACATTTATTAAATACAAAATATGTATTTTTACTGCATATATTTTATGATATAAAAAGTATATATTTTAACATACAAAATATACAAAAATGCTGATCTGTTGGAAAGACCTGGTGGTATAGCTTTTGTTTTTGTTTTTTCCAACTGCTGTATTATTTGAGAATGGGGGAAAAAAGATAATGTATAAAGAAAGTTTTTGTGAATTTTGAAATACTGAGCAAACATAGTGGATCATTTTAATTTCAAGAGATGACAGACTGCACACAGAAGCAGGACAAGCCCAAAGTCCACACAGGGCACTGTGGAGGCCAAGCCGCAGGATGTGGCCTTCCCGGTGGCCTCCTGGAGCTTGTATCTGAGGGTGCGTCAAACATAGGGATCAGCCACAGGTGGACTTTCAGCTTGGTTTGCCTGCCACTTCCATTCCTGTTACAGCTCTGTTTGTCTGGGCAGCTTCCATTTGCAGAAAGGGCAACTTTATAGTAATAAATCACGTTTCCATCAATGTTTTAATCTTCAGGTTGGTTTTAATTTGCTGCACTACTTCCTCCCACAGAGCAGAGCTCCCCTTTTGCTGCCTCCTCGTGCCAGGGCAACACAACAGATGCCCCTGAGCCAGGTACATGAGAAGACCTGACCTGAGGGGCCTGGGAACCCACAGTGTCCTGATTCTAAAGGCTGCTGCACACAGAGGAAGTATGTAGGGTTCTGGTATGGGTGAAATTACACTGAATGAGCTTTTTACTTCAGTCTTGGTTGTTGTTTCATTATAGTGAGGTATTTGCTCTATACTTTCCATATGAGGATGCCATTCCATTGATGTGCCATAACTTACTTATGGGACCCCCACCGAGTGTTGAGACCAGCTACTCATTCACAGGGTGAAATTAGGCAAGTCATTTTCATCATAAGTTTCTGTTCTCTCTCTTGGAAACTGGGATAGTGATCCTTCCCTGCCCACCTTCCAGGACAATTTTCAGGCCTGATAAATAACAGCAAACAGCATTTGTTAATGGTGACAGATACTGTGTAAATATCCTATGTGAATTATAGAGATCTCTCAGCAATTCCACTAAGCAGATAAGGAAGCCAGGGAATAGAACTTGAGTAGCTTGAACCAGGCTGGGAAGTTGCATGGGGTCAATAGCAGACTCAAGAGAAATGTGATGTATGAGAGCAGTCTGAAGGGAAGAAGCCCCACCGGGGCTTGCCTTGGTGAGGTCAGGGGCTGTGCAGGGGAGCACAGGTGGGGCTGGGGCCACCACAGACTCTCCAGCAGATGCCTTTCTCGGGTCTGAGTGCAGCAAAATCCTAGGTGGTCCGAGGATCAGCAAGAGAAGGGCTTGGACCCACAGGCCTGCCTGCTCAGGCCAGGATGCCAAGGCTGTCATTGCGGGCCATTCAGGGAGACAGCACTGCTGCTGTGATGGCCAGCTGAGTTCAAGGCCATCTCTGTGTCTCAGCCTCCAGAAACTTCCTGGCCCACAGTGTTTCTCTTGCTCGTCGGCGTGTAAACCCAGCTCCTGTGGGGGAAGCCTGCTTTTCCTCTCCAGTTAGGGCCTCGTGCACAACTGAGATATGCTTTATGGAAGCTGGTCCACCTGTGGGCTGGGGCAAGTGATGGCATGGGGTGAAGAGCCCTGCCATGAACCCTTCTGAATTCTGGGCCCCACAGTCCTGAGGTGGTGGACATGGGAGACCCCAGGATCTCCTGTTAAGGTAGACAGACCACATCACCTGCCCTGGGGTCAAATCACAAAATGGGATGCAGGGGTACAGGCTGCTCATCCTCTCAGGGGGAGTCTCTACTCTGGGGACAAGCTGCCATTCTGTCCTTGTTCCTGAAACATTTGGACATCTGAGACAAAGGCTTGGGGCTCAGTTTCTCCAACTGTAGACTGAGCCCGATCCTTTCCATTGTCTCTCAGAGACAGTGCACCTAAAGGAAGCTGAGGACAGCTGGAGTGCGGCCTAAGGGGTCTCTAATCTCTGCTGCAAACAGCTCCAGGTGCACCTCATCCTTGTTCCTTCCATTATCCATGGAGCATAGTCCTGCTATCCTGCCCTGCCTGGGTTACTTCTCAGGAACAGGGAGTTCTGTGGGGTCCAAAGGGACTGGCTTCTTGGCAGCACAGGGCAGGGTGGGGGTGCCCTGGATAGCAGATACTTAACTAATAAAGTACTTCACTGTTTTAACAAATATTGCCCTTCTAATGAGTGTTCCCTGAGTGGCCACCTGTGCCTGGTCAGGGAGAGTGGAGAAGGGAAGGGTCCAGTGCATTTTCATGCCCCTCTCAGCTAAAGTGAAAATACCCATGATTTGGCCTGTTCTGTCAGCAGTTCCTGGGCATGAGTGCCAGGGAACAGGGCCTCCCCACACCAGGCCTCACAGTGTTTGCCCCACCTGGCTTTTGGCCTGACCCTCTCAGACCTAGAGTCTGAAACTGGGGACAGAGAGCTCCAGACAGGCCACTGACTGACTTTTGAGAGGTTCCCTGGCTTCTGCCAATGTTGCTCTCTCAGACTTATCCTTGCCAAGGGTGAGGGATAAGCGAGGTCAGAGGAAGCCTTCCCAGGCTGCCTGCACCCACTTTCAGTCCTGTATTCAAAAGCCCAACTCAAGACTCTGCTAGATACTGCAGGGGAGATGGGGCAGGTTATTTCCATGACTAAATAGTCAGCAGGCTGGCTCATCAGTGAAAAGGGCCCAATTTCTCACTTCTGACCTCACTGCTCAATGAGCTGAGGCCTTCTCAGTGCTGGGACTGCAGGCCCTGCTCCTGGTAACTTTCCACTGCTCTCCAGTGGGGCCAAACGGCAGACCCCAGCTGGATCTCCACTCCTCCTGTGCTGACCAGCACCACAGGGGACAGGCTAGGTTTGGAAAGCCTGCAGCAACCTCAGTGCTCAGGGGCCAGTGATTAGCCAGAGACCAGGCTCTGGAAACCCTGCTTCCTGCAGGCCCCTTTTGCTTTGTTAAATATTCAGATCTGAAAGATGTGACCTAGTAATGCTTCCTTGGCCCAAAAAGTGTTCTCACACTTATTCTTGGTTTTACTATAAAAGGAAGATAGACATAGTGCTGTCTGGTTCTGCGATGGCTCTGCAATGCTAACACCAAAAATGATGACTATGCTCGAAAGGTGAACCTGACTTTTAGTTTTGCATGGGCTTCAGTGTTTTCAAGCTGCATTTCTCAAATACTATTTTATCTATCCCTGACAACAGTTCTGAGAGCCACACAATTCTATTTTCTCTATTTCTCAAATGAGGAAACAGAGCTTTAGAGAGGTTAACAACTTATCCCAGGTCATAAGGAAGAAAATAGAAAAACTGAGGCTCAGATCCAAGATTCTCACTCAAAGTCTCATGTTCACCAGGCTCTAGTGACAGGTGGAAATTAATCTTTTCTTCCCAGGACTGTGAGCCAGAAAACAGAGGGCAAGGCAAGGAGGGTGAAGGGTGAACTGAGAATCAGATTTCTGCATCCAGCTTGGCCTCACCTGGCAGTCTCTAGGAGAATTCTGCACCTGCCAGAGTGTGCTAGACATGCACTCCTCACCCTGGATGCAGTGGTGACCACTCTCTGCCTCTGTTTCATGGGTGATCACTGGAGGGGATCGCTAGATGGGGGACTCCCTGTGTTGGTCTTCTCAGCCTTCCATGCCCTCATCCATATCATGAGAAAACTTTTTAAAAATCCCTTCTTACAGATAAAGAAACAGAGGCTTGTCTTAATTAAATTGCTTAGTGTCTTTTCCAGGTTGAGGATGTATGCTGCCAGTGGCTCTACCACTGTGAGGTCTGGAGCATGGTCCCAGAGTTCCACTAAGCAGTGCCCTAAGAGGGATTCTGTGTGGAGGCTCTAATCCCACACTTCCCCTTGGCTCTGTACTAGTAGAGGGTCTCTGCAGGAGCTCCACCCCTGTGGCAGGCTTCTGCCTGGGCACCCAGGCCTTCCCAAACATTCTTTGAAATCTAGGTGGAAGCTCCCAAGTCTCCTTCATTCTTGCATTCTGCACACCAGCAGATATGCTACCATGTAGAAGCCACCAGTGCTCAGAGTTTACACCCTCCAGGGCAGAGGCTGAGACGTATCTGGAGCCGGGAGCAGTGTCCTGAGGAGGTACAGGTCAGAGAGGCACTGGACCTGGCCCTGAAACCATTCTTTCCTCTTAGGTCTCTGCGTCTGTGATGGGAGGGACAACCTGGAGTATTTTTCTGAGATGCTTTCAAGGTGTTGCCCTCATTGTCTTGAATGTTAGCACCTGGCTCTCTTTTAGTTACACTAATCTCTTCAGCTAGTACAGGCTACTTGGATTTCTCTCCTTGAGAGTCATCTCTGGAAAATGCTCTTTTATTCTCTGCTACACTTCTTGAATGCTTTGCTGCTTAGAAATTTCTTCCCCCAGATTCCCTGAGTCATCACTTTTAAATTCAGCCTTCCACAAAGTCCTTGGACATGGATACAATGCTATCAAATTTTGCTAAGGTGTAACAAGGGTGACCTTTGCTCCAGTTCTGAAGCTAGCATAGATAGTTATGAAGCTAGCATAGATAGTTAAATTTCTTGTTTAATGCAGGTTTAGAAAGCATTCGAACATCCTGGTAGGCAGAATGGCTCTGCGGGCTGGAATGTGAATTCAATGTGGACTCCCAGTCCACTCCACCTCCTCAGTTTGCCAAAGGAAAACTCCATCATGGTGGTTCCTGGACCGGAAATTAAAAAGCCATAGAAATGATAATAAGACCCCTTTTAGCTCATGAACTTGTGAATTGGAAGGGTCTGTCTGGCAAGTCTACCTGGAAAAGACTACCCATTCCTCCCATCAGAAGTAGAGATGACTGTTACCTGTGCCCCACCCTCTTTAGCATATCAATTGTTGTGAAGATGTATCTAGTTTATTAGTTAAGAGCAAAAGCACAGTCTTTCTTTTTTTTTTGAGAGAGACTTACCCATGCCAGGCCTTTCTGATACAAAACTTCTGCTTGCCCTTTCTTTTCTCTCTTCTTCTCACTAATAAACTTTGTTTTAAAACTTTGCTGGCTACTCTAAAATTCATTTTAGGGTCGAGTCAAAAAATCTACAAATTTTACACTGCACCTCTCATGGCATCACCCAATAAATTTCTTATTTCTACCGGAAACATCATCAGCCTGGCCCTCACTGTTCATGTGTGGAAAAAACACCAAACTCTGTAAAATATTGAAAGAGGTTTATTCTGAGCCAAACATGAGTGAACTAGTTCTGTGGTACAATCTCAAAAGGTCCTGAGAATATGTGCCTAATATGGCTGAATTACAGCTTAGTTTTGTACATTTTTGTATTATTTTTTAATTTTTTATTTTAAAGATGTGAGGTACAATCTAGGGTTAGGTATACAAATGTTCATTATGCAGGTACCCTTGTTGATGTGGTGCTCCCCACCCCACCCCTGGCAGGTTCCCTCAACTGCTATTCCCACCCCCCATCCCCTGACAGTTTCTCACTACTGCCAATCCCTTTCTTACAGTATTATGATATTGTACAAGGTCTGCTTATGAGTGAGAACATATGGTACTCTGTTCCTTGTTTCTGTGATAGATCACTGAGTATGATAGACCCTAAATCCATTCAAGTTGCTGCGAAGTCCATATGTTTGTCCTTCTTTATGGTTGCATAATATTCCATCGTATATATGTACCACATTTTTTTAAATCCAGTCCAGTTTTGATGGGCAACACGGCTAGTTCCATGTGTTTGCTATTGTAAATAGTGCTGCAATAAACATGCATGTGCAAGTATCTTTTTCGTAGAATGATTTGAATTCCTCTGGGTATATTCCCAATAAAGGGATTGCTGGGTCATATGGAAGGTCAGTTTCTAGTTCTTTCAGAAATCACCACACTGTTTTCCAAAGAAGTTGAACTAGCTTGCATTCCCACCAGCAGTGTAGAAAAGTTTCTTTTTCTTCACATCCTCACCGGTGTCTGTTGTCATTAGTTTTATTAATGATGGCCAGACTTACTGGGTTCAGGTAATATCTCAGTGTGGTGTTGATTTGCATGTCTTTGATGATTAGTAAGGCTAAGCACTTTTTCATGTGTCTGCTGCCCGTATCTCTTCTTTTGAGAAGTGTCTAATCATGTCTTTTGCCCACTTTTTATGGGACTGTTTGTTTTTTCCTTTCGTTTCAGTTCCATGTAGATCCTGGATGACAAAGGCCTTTGTCAGATATACAGATGGCAAATGTTTTTCCCATTCTTTGTCAGATATACAGTTGGCAAATATTTTTCCCATTCTCCCTGCTCTCTTGATGGTTTCTTTGGCTTTGCAGAAGTTTATCAGTTTGATGAGGTTCCACTCATCTATCTTATCTCTAATGGCATGGGCACTTGGAGTTTTGATCAGGAATTGGTTGCCAGTTCCAATTTCCATAAGAGTGTCTCCTGCATTTTCTAAGGTTCTTACAGTTTTAGGTTTTAGGTTTAGGTCTTTGATCCATTTAGAGTTGATTTTTGTGTATAGTGACAGGTAGGGGTCCTGTTTTAATCTTTTGCATGCAGTCAG